>JAHWXV010008182.1:0-17265 GCA_024586415.1 Phrixothrix hirtus | reverse complement strand
ATGATAAAAAATGGGATGTGGTAGGTCTCAGTAGAATAAAACTAAATTATAAACAGGAAATATATTTTATTACATGACTCGACTTCCCAATGCACAAAAGAATGGAAAAGGATGACTCGGTAAAAAAGATATTGAAACTGTTTATGAAACGTCTCAAAAGCAATAGAATAAAATCGCACACAGCACTACAACATAATTAGAAATCCAAATACTAAAGTTGTAGCAAGAGAAGAAAACTAAAATTCCGTAGAAAAATTTAGACTACGCATAAGAAATGAACGAGAAGAAACGCTAGTAAATTATATAAAAAGTAGAAAATTATTAATCGAGAATACGTTCTTTTAAGACGAATCAGTAATAAAACGCTACCCATCAGGGAGCGATCATAGACTAGTAAAAGCAAAAATGTATACGGTCATAAATTTCGTTTAAAATTTTCAACTCGAGTATTCAATGGAAATATCCATTTTGGGCGAGATGCCTGTGCCGCTGTCTGGATGTGTATATGTGTATATCAGTTCTCCCCTAGAAGAAATTGAGGTAGCCTAACTGAAATTCATATTTGAGTATAATACGGCACCAATAAGAACAAGAATTTTCGTTAAAACTGAAAACCAAATATACCATTTTATTGCTGTCAAAAATCCAATTTTCCTAAAAACTATCCAGGCATTTTTTTATCTTAACATATTATGTGGATGTTTAAAATGCAAATCAAACGTCATCAAAACTCCGAAATTTATCAAAAGTTTCAAACAATAGTTATAATCGATCAAATTTTCAAAAATAGCTATTTGCGGAATTTTCTTGTTTTAAAAAATGCGGTTAGAGAAATGAGACTTTGTATATCTATTAGTCAATGTACGATATATTAGATCTTTTTCAACAGGACCATTGGGCTGTTTCGGGATTATTGATTTTTAAATTTAATTATAATTTATGAATCAACAAGAATTGGCTTTCTAATTCTGTTAGAAGTTAATTCTGGCCGTTGTCTCTATAACATATTTTTGAAATCATATAAGATGAAAAAGTTTGTGTCGGAAAGATACGTCGAATTCTTTATAAATGATTTGTTCTAATATTTCGAAATCAAAAGAAAGATAACTAATTTACGTTTATACCGGGTGAACTTGTAAAGTTGAATATAGGAAATCCAATGTTATTTTCTACTTAAGGTCAATAAATTCGCGGAATGGAGGGGGGGAGAAGGGATTACTACTGCGTGCAGTATCTATGCAGCGACATCATACTAGTGTACCTGGAGAGTTTCATTGTGATTGTGGTATTAACCCCGGAGTTATTATTGATCAAGCAACCAAACGCAACAATGGAAAGAATCGAATTTCGTGCGGTTATAAAATTTCTAACAAAACGATGAAAACCACCTTAAACCATTTTGAATGAGATGTCGTCGGTTTACGGAAACTCTTGTCCTGGTAAAAACATGACTTAGAAGTGGCATAACCTTTTTAAACAAGTTAGAGGGTCGATTGAAGACGACCCCCGACCAGGACGGCCGATTGAAGCTACCTCTGCAAACATTGCGGAAAAAGTCAAAAAACGTGTAGCTGAAGATGCTGGTTTAAGGAAGAAACAAGTTGCAGAAATGGTTGGAGTATCTCCTACGACCATTTTAAATATTCTCCATTCCCATATTTGCATGACTAAGGTTAGTGCAAGATGGGTACCCAGAATGCGCTGCATAAACAATATCATGTTGAGTGTGCACGCGAGCTTTTAAACCTCTGCCGAGACGAAAAAGTTGACATTTTAAGCCAACTTATTATAGGAAATGAAACTTGGGTTCGTCATTTTAAGTCTGAATCTAAGCATTAATCTATACAGTGGCATAAAAAGGGCACACAATCCCCAAAAGAGTTCAAAGTGTCACAATCGGCCAAAAAAATAATGGCAAATGTTTTTTGGTATACAGAGGGTATCCTGCTCATTCATTACAAAGATAATGGTGTTTCAATCACGGGAACCTACTATGCTGATTTTCTGAAACAACTAAAAGATACTGTAAAGACGAAAAGACAGGGAAAATTAACAAATGGTGTGCTGCATTTGCCCGACAACGCACCAGTGCGTCGGAGTCATGTTGGGATGGCTGCACTTCAAGATTGGGGCTTTCAAATGTTTAACACCCAACCTACAGTCTAGACTTGGTATCGTCGGACTATTATTCGCTCTCCAACCTCAAAAAGGAGCTTCGTAGGAAGAAATTTACGAGCGACGATGAGGTCAAAGTTTCAATTTCGGTTTATTTTGATGTAAAAGATAAAAGATTTTTTTATAACGGTATAAATAAGTTGATCGAAAGATCTGAAAAATGTATTAGTATCAAGGGAGAATATATTGAAGAGCAAAACTAACACAATGTACATTTTCACCCTCCTTCGCCCCCATTTCGCGAATTTATTGATCACCCCTAGTATCGGCCCAGTTAATTGTTCAATAAATATAAAAGATTGGTATCCTAAGGGTAATAAAATATTCGTATTTAAAAAAAATTAATTTCAATATTAAAAATATGTGTCCCTGAATGGGATTTAAATATTGGACCGCTTGGTTACAAGTACGGCAATCTAACTACTAGAATATCGTACACATGATTAATTTCGGTTGTCGGGATGCGCTATTTAATGGACACTATCGTTTATTCTATTAAAATTAATAATAACTTGGAGTTAGTTATTAATACATAAATAAACTTAGTCATATCTTGTAGAAATTTAATTACGAAAATTTTTTATATTTAAATATACTCAGTGACATAGAAATTGCAACACCAAGAAGGAGTAGGAATTTATTAATTAAAGTCGGTAGATCTGTTGGGCTCACATTAAGTAATAATTGATTAACTTTTGAGATCAAGTGGTAATATGATAACGTCACATTTGACAATTGTTATAATTTTTGCTAACTTTTTCGGTCTGTGTTTTCCGTACGATTTGTTGTTTCTTCATTGTTAATTAACATTATTTTGGTTGTTGTTCTTTCGTTAATGTGTTTTGTTTGTTTGATCATGCCTAGAGTACGACAACGAAGATATTACCGTTAATCAAGCGAATTTGACAGAGGTCGAATTATTGGTTTGCGCGAAGATGGTTTTTCATTTGAGGAAGTTGCTAACCGTGTAAATCGAAATCAGTCTACTGTAATGCAAGTGTGTCGTGCATGGTTTGAAGATGACCAACAACATCGTAAAAGAGAAACCGGGGCTTCAAGAAGAACGGATGAGCGTCAAGATCGTCGCTTAAGACGACTGGCATTTAGAGAACGATTTTCCTCTACTCGGGCAGTTGATGGCCAATGGTTTGGTGAAGAAGGTCGCTTTGTAACCCTTAGAACAATTTATCGCCGAATCCGAAGTTTTGAGTTAACATCATATCGTCCACAACTTGTGCTTCCTTTGACTGCAAAACACTGTCAGCAACGGTTACAATGGTGCAATGAACGATCTTATTGGAATCTTGAACGGCATCTTGTTGTCTTTAGTGATGAATCTAGATTTTGTTTAGGAATGCACGACGGCCGTATGAGAAGCAGGAAAACGGAGTTAACGACAGAATCTTCGACTTACAGTTGAGAGACACGTATACCTCACTGTGGGTATTATGGATGGAACACATCTTCTGTCATATTTACAAGAGCTCGAAGATCCATTATTCCAGCAAGATAATCCACGTCCACATGTAGCAAGGTTTTCCTTGTACTTCTTTGAGCAGGCCCAGATTCATCTTCTGCCCCGGCCTACAGGATCTCCAGATCGATCTTTCTCCCATTGAACATTTATGGGTAGAAGGTTGCAAAATTTGCAGGGTCCTTCTTTAACTTTGGAGGCCTTGAGACATGAGGTACAATTTGTATGGAAGGCAATACCCCAAAACGAGATAAACTACCTTGTTATAAATCAGAGAGGCCGCACCACACATTATTAACAATTATTATAAGATTTTGTTTAACTAATAAAGATTTTTCTCCCAAATTTTGATCATTTATTACTATAACATAGGTGAATATTCCTACCAAATTTCACCCGGAAATTCCAACCCTTTTTGGGTGTTACAATTTCTATGTCACTGAGTTTATTTATTATAAAGTCAACTTAGGAGATAATAAAAACATAAGTAAAAAATAACATTGAATTCCCTTTACGAGTCACCACCAATTAATGTTTGTATCGCCATCTTATGCTTGTTGATTAGTGTAAGTTTTGTTCTACCGGCTTACAGTTACATTAACCATCTATAATACGTGTAATTTGTTGCCGTAGCCTTAAGCACAATAACAGCGCTTGCATTTATTCCTTACTCCATCTCTCATCTCGTACGTTATTATCTTAATGAGATCCATTGAATTAATTTGACTTGAATTTAACTGTCAAATGATTTTTAAAGCTTTTGGTGTACGGTGCTACTTGAATTTTATCCATCTTGTAATTAATCAATGTCGCATCATACGTTGATATAATCGGATAACCAGTTCCTAAATTACAATTTTGTATATTTCCTACAGATTTAATCATTTCTTAACTGATTTATACATGTCGACTGTTATAATCCAACCTTTAGCCTAACTAGTCCTTATTATTATTAAATCCAAGTTAATCAATCCGCTTTTGCAAATTTATTATGAACATGTAAATGTAAAACTCAATTAAAGCTAGCACAGATCACGACGGTGACGACGACGTTTGCTCCACTGAGGTTACAGCCGTCAGTTAAACAGAAAAAAATATTCCTGCATTCTGTGGCAATGTTTTGAGGCTAATTTTTCAACTGTTTATCTAAACACATTTAGATTTCCATCAAAAAGAGTTTCAGCAAGTTTTAATATTGTTGCCTGAACAGAAAGCCTAGTTTATTTCGCAATTTGAGTTAAAGGCTTTGTTATAATATTCCATGTAATGAATAGATCTAAACTTAAGTTTAAATTGTATCGAGAATGTAAATTTTAATAAAGAAAATACAGTTTCGTTTTGCCACTTATTCCCAGGGTTTTCACGATAAAACGATTACATTGTCGAAGCCTAAATAAATGAAATTTATTATTTTCTACTCTTGATTTATCAAGAGTCAGTTTAAAACAATCGACCTATATTCTACCTCCAATAATTAAACCTAACTGAATTCCATAACGTCCTCGTTTATTGATCTGCGTTTTCTACATAACCGATCCCTCTTGTTGACGTTAAATTCGCAATAAGAAAGAGAGAAAATTCATTTTTATGTAAAAGCATCTCTTATCTAAAATCTGCTATTTTTGAAAACAAACTCAAGTTTTATATTTTTCGTCAATATTTGTATAGCTCATAAAGTGGAACAGAACGATGTAAAACCAAGTAATGAAAGTAAACAAACCGAAAATGTATTCTTTTGATTGGTCTGAAGTATAAACTTGTGAAAGTTGGGTTCAAGATAAATTGTAACTTTTAATTTAAGTTTAGTAATTCACTTCACGCAATTTTTTTATATAAAAGAAAATACGTTCTATTAATAATCCTTAGAGAGGAAACATATTAAACATTTTGCTGATTAAGAAATAAGTAACTCCCAGCAATTAATTATAATTGTAATGAGCGTGAGATCGGATGGTTAAAATAGCATACAATTAAACGGGAAGTTATGATCAGTTAATTTCATAGAAGTCCTGCACGCTGGACAGCGACAATTTATTGTCTCGCTGCTAATTAAGTATTGCTGACACATTTGGCTGTAGCGGTACCAATTGTCTAGACACAGGTTTATATCATTCCAAACAACGTATTCATTACAAAGATTAATTTATTTTAATTTATCTAACAGATCAACAACGCATATAAACAAAAATATTTAAATGCTTAGAATATGGTCAAGTCAAAGTCCCTTAACTTCCACGCGAAGAGATAAATCGTAATAAAAACAGTAATCGCTATAGGTATACACAAAAAATATGTTTAAATGTTATCTTACATAATACGTGTACGAAATAGGAGTGAAATGAACATTGAAATACAAAATACACTTCTAAATAGTCTGGCTGCTTTATTCCGTTATCAAACATCCTTTTTAATGTCAAAATACAACTTTAACCGTTGTTACTGATCAGTTCTTTAGAGATAATTATGTACGTAGCAATAAACTCTTTAATCCAGTTTTATATTCACATATTTGGTTATATTTTCAAATCATAGAGCAAAACTGGATGAAAACCTAGTATAAAGTTGGTGTATATTTACATAATTTCGCAAAATTTCTTTAATGTGCATGAAAACTCAAAATTAATGTATTAGTCAAAGTTCTAAAATTTTTAAAAATTTTTAAAATAGACTTGCAGGCTATAATCACCACAAAATATTTTGGCCATTCAAAGTACAACAGTGTAATACATTTGGGAAAAGATTTTCCATGTATTGACATGAAAGCGAATTTTATACTTTTATCAATTTTGATACGTTATACCTGGAAGAAATGTGAATAGCAAAGCGTGCGTGAAATTTTATTGGAAATCAAGAAAAAGGCATCCTCAAAGTACGTATGTGTGAACTGAACGTGGGGTTATAAATAATATATTCTTGAAATCACCCAAATATACATTCACAAAGGATAATTTCAGAACTCTACTTCGACATCAATCAATGACGATCATAAAAATCGCCGTTGCGAAACTAAAGATGTTTAACGAAATTTATTCCAGCCGCTTTAAGACATTTAAGAGAAGACGTGCGAAAGAAATGTGCTGAATCAAGAATGATGAAATACTCTGTATTACTCTTATTCCCAGCTTCCTTACGTTAATATATGAGTTACACACTTGTTGCAAAAGCAAGAATTCAGTCAAAATAATAGTAGAAATAAAGGGAAATTAACCCAAATTTTGTTGAGGACATGTTTCAAAAGCTAAGAAGCAACGGAAAAGGGGGTTTAAAACGTACGGTATTTATATTTAGCTAGATATACACCGGGTTCTGAAATTCAGAGTTGCAATTTAAAAAATAGGTTGTTGGGATAAAATATCTTACCCTAAATTCTTCCATTTCAGGCATACGGAATTTACTCACTATCCTAAGAAATTTGTTGCAAGACGTATTCAAAAACGTTAGTTAGTGTTGCAGGACTGAAATTTTGTATCACTAATAAAGTCAACTGCGATATTTATGACTCTTTTACATTAAAAACTAAAAACCACCATAACATAGTGAACATTTATTTGAGAACTGATGTGTGAATGTGTTGATGTTGTAACAAAACCCTCCACCGTTCTACGGAAGTTTTTTACTACATTCACAAGGTATGTGCTATTTGAAAACTAATTTCACTTATGATTTCCAAATTAAGACTTCAAATTTTTACACAACATTACTCAAAAGAAGTTTTACTACGAGACGGTAAGATCGCAAAGGGCGTCGCGATTATTGTGTTTGCTCAATGCGTGGCCTATCTTCAGTAGTAGGGAGGCTTTTGTTCGGTTCTGATTATCTCACAGATTGTATTAAAAGTTTAGTCCAAGACAATGATGCTAGACTGATAAATTAGAATTAAATAAACCTGTGTAGATAATTGAAGGCAAACAAACTTGCAAATTACATAATTTCGTACATATTAAGTCCAGAACATACGCCCCCCTCTATCCTGTATGTTTGTTTTAAGCTGTTAGTACATATCTAAAGTTTTTGTTGGTTATTCGTAGACTCTGAACAATGGAACAGTCAATTTAAAATCTAGAACACTAGTCCCAAATTTGCGAATTAGGATAATTATGTAAAAATTACTTCTTGAGCTACTTCATACATCTAAATAAAAAATCCTCAAAATGAAAGAAAAACAAGTGCCAGAAATAACTTAACAAAATGTCAGCCATTTTTTCCGTCTATTCTCAAAATGTTCTTTGGTGGAAAAAAACTGAAAGGAACA
This sequence comes from Phrixothrix hirtus, assembly GCA_024586415.1. NCBI lineage: Eukaryota > Metazoa > Arthropoda > Insecta > Coleoptera > Phengodidae > Phrixothrix > Phrixothrix hirtus. Next base: position 9,364 of record JAHWXV010008182.1, on the reverse strand, counting down.
GTCAATTAGGGCCAAAATATAACATACGACTAAATTGAAAACTTCTCCAATTCGGTCGACAAAATATTCCTTGAAAGCCAATTTCAAAAAAAATTTAACACATTTTCCCGTATTCAAAAATTGATCAATAAATGTAACAAACAATATAAGCTTTACTAAAGCAGGTGATCAATATACAGGGTATCCCTCAAGGTAAGGTAAAAAATTCCACGACGTGTTCCTCAGGTAAATTTGAGTCGAAAATTTTTTATTTTAGCAGGCCGTGCTAGATTTTGTTACTTATTTTGACAGGTGGACTGTGTCAGTTTGATTTAACTACGTATTTAAGTAAACACGCTTAATTTTAAATTTATTGTCATGTTTATTTTTACAAACGAAGAATACGCAGACATGTTGTTAGTCTATGGATACTGCAACTGTAGTGAGGAAGTACCGCCACCGTTATCGGAGACGAAGAATACCTGATAGTAGGATATTTGGGAGAGTTTTTGCGCATCTTAGAGCACCGGGATCATTTCCAAGTATTTCAGCAACACTTCCACCAGCAGCTGACCACGATTTAATACTGGATAGTGTTGGAAGGTCACCATCAAATAGTGTCCGCAGAATATCAGTTCGCACTGGTGCTAGCCGAATATCTGTATGTAAAACGATACACAACTTTGGTTTGTACCAATTCCATCTACAACCTGTCCAAAATTTGCTTTCCAATAATCAGGGCCGTCGTATGAAGTTGTAATTGGCTCAACACACATCTTAATCTCGTTAATAAAATTTTGTTCACCGATGAGTGTACATTTACTCGAGACGGCGTCAATAATTTGAAGAATTCTCATTCTAGGCAGTTTGAAAATCCCCATGCAACCATCAAAAGGAATTTCTAACACCGTTTTTCGGTTAATGTTTGGGGTGGTTTGTTAGGGGATCAATTAATTTGCCCTTTTGTGCTTGGCGCTCGTTTAACATCTCCAATTTATCTTCAATTCTTACGAAAAGAACTTCCAGTGTTGTTGGAGGATATCCCACTTCAAATAAGACAACAGATGTGAGTACAACATGACGGTGCTCCGCCGCACTATGGTAGAAATGTTGTTAAGTATTTAAATACCACTTTTCCTGGACTTTGGATCGGACGTGGTGACCCAGTTTCTTGACCACCCTCCCACCCTATTTAACTCCTTTGGACTATTATTTGTGAGGACACGTGAAGACTTTGGTATATGTAAAGAAATCACGTACTAGGGATGAGCTGCTTTGTAAAATTGTTGAAATCGCTGCCGAGCTAGGATACAACCGTCGTGTTATTCGGAGAGCCACCAATCATATTTATGAACGGGCTAGGCTGTGTCTGTAGTGTAAAAGTGGACATTTTAAGTAATTATTGTGAACAATGTTTATTTATTTGTTAAATAAGGGAGACTCCAACGATGTTTTCATTCTTTCACCATTCTACTAAAATTAAAAATGTCATATGTCATGTTCATATAAACATCTTCGACTCGAATTTACCTGAGAAATACGTCGTGAATGTTACCTTATCTCACGAGACACCCTGTATTTAAAACTTTAAACAAAAATTTTGATTTAAAAACAATTAAATTAGGAGCAAAATATAAAACATATATTTACCCCCTAAATACTTGCGCTTAAAATGTATTTTAAAAACTAAACTAAGAATTCATAGTCATTAAACAGAGTATCCCAAAAATGATTCGAAATCTTCGGGTAAACAGGATTATCTGGAAGAGCTAAGCAAAACTGCAAAAAAGTTTATTGTTAGGTTATTTGACTTTTAACCTGACAAGAAATTTCAAACAGTTTTAATCATTTAAAATATAAAATGACATTAATTAATTACTGCTGCAACTAGTAATAATTTCTTTTAGAACTAGTGTTAATAGCCGGATGCCTTAAATGAACAAAATTTGAGAACAATGTAATTGCATGGCAATTTTGATTTTATATTTCTAATGAAAATGGTGACAGTTGTATAAATTATCATACGTTCTTAAATTACCTTAAATGCCGCCCAACACACAAAATGAAATGAAATTATTCTAAAATGGAGAAAACATAATTTTAGAAAAATTATCTAGCGATCGAGAGTCCAACTCGTATTTCTATCGTGCGATCGAAAAAGAGTGCATCCAGGGCGGTAAAAATTTAAAACAATCTATGGAATTTATTTCTGATGTGTTTCTTCCTAACCAAAAAACAAGATGACAACCATAGGCGTGTATTTATATTTTACATATGTTTAATACTTTAATTATTTTTAATTAAAAATTGTTCTAACTTACATCAAATGAAAAATTTCCTAATTCATTTCTAACAATCAATAAGCAAATTAAAATTCCAATACATCATTTTAATTATCAATTATAAATGTCATTTATATGTGACACCTATAGTAAAATAATTATCTGGTAACTTTAGTATTATTTAATTTTTAATTTCAGTACAACCAATTTGTAAGTTTGGTTGCCTATACAGCAGTCTACACTCTTTCTCGATGACCCTGTACATTGATATACTAGTGTGTCTATCACTACATTAACGTCACGACTAGTGGACATTACAAAAATTGCTTTTTCTTTAAATATGTCACATTTTTGAAAATATTTAAAGAAAAATTTTCATAACATCCGCTAGTTGGGGCGAGGATGTGGTAGCAGACACGCCAGAATATCATTCTATAAACCCAAATTCGATTCCAGGCCCCTCGAAAATGTTTCCAAAATTATGTCTTCCGAAATTTCTAAATATTTCAAAACAATTACTTATTGATTCAGTCTAACCCTTAACAATGAAAATCGCGCTTGCTAGATGTGAAATATTTGATCGTTTGTGTTCACAAGTTTGCCTCTCTGACTACCTCACGAAGGAAGCTACCTGACGCTTATGCGCCATTTTTAGAACAACCTCAATGAAGTACAAACGTTGCAAATAAATCCATAAACAAGCATATTTTGTAAAATACACTTCGTCTCTATCTAATAATGTAAATACGTACGAAAAAGAATAGAAGCGTTAGACGAGCACCGCCTGTTTTATGATGTACTGTATTGTTTGATACTATTCTTATGTATAGTAATATATAGCTCTTAAACACCTTAGTACTGGTGGCTACCAACAAGTAGAAACGATGAGTTGGGTGACATATTTTCATTACTGATATGACTGCAATACTAGCGCACCAACTTTGTTTTCGACCAACAAAAAATAAAAGTAAATGTAGTAGTTAGTATTAGCCTCTATACCTAAAGGACTTGGATCAAACTTGGTGGAGTGGAAAAAAAATTGAATAGTCTTCTTCTCAGGTGTGAAAATAAAATCTTCGGAACGGATATCGTTGTGATTTTTGGTACGTTAAAAATTTCTACTGTGGATAGAGCTCTCCTACACGCAGTAGAATTCTAGTAGACATGGCGGACTTACCGTAGTACTTAAAACCAAGAGAGCAGACGGAAATATTTGTACTCCAAAGCATCGGCCAGGAAACAAACAAACAGGTTAAGGAAAATTAATAATAAGTGAGTACACAGGCCTGCGAGGATTTTTCTTCACAAAATATTTGTTATGAATAAACACAAATGACATGTGTACAATTTCTGGGTCAAGAATGCTATATTTTTATATGTATCACGTACAGATTGTGTACAATTTAGTATTTTGTATAATGTTGATAGTGTGTTTTGTTACCCCCCTGCATTACATTAAACTAGTGATAATTAACCAGTTTATCAATGCTTTAGATAGAAGTTGTCCTTGCTACCATTACATAGTGCAGAAATTGTTTTTTGTTCGATGCCAAGATGAAATCAAGACTTTTGAATGACCAAAGCGTTCACCAATATCATATAAAACTGAAGACTTTAAGAATTGGAATCGTTCAAGAATATCTTCAGCAAGTTTCTGGGTAATGTTATAAATGACCAATATTAGGAGAATGTGCAAATCATGCTTAGAAGTCTCCAAGCACATGGGTAAAAAGTGCGTTTAAAGTTACGTTATTACACTCTCGCCTGAACTATTTCCCTCAAGAAGAACGATTTCATGAAGACATAAAAGAAATGGGAATTTGATATTTTTAGGATGACTATTTACTGATGATGTTTATTAAGAGACAGCCCTCAAAAAGATTACTGGTGCACATCAACAGAGCACTTGTTTGCTACAAGACGAAAGAGAAAATAGTTTTATTTAGAACAAAAGGGGTGAGTTTAACAAAATAAGTTTAAGGTGTGTGCACTTTTATTGAAATTTTATCATATTTATTTCAAAATTTCAAATATTCTACGATGCGTTTATTAACTAAAAAATGGTAAACTGTCAGATTTCATTTCCATGTTGCAAAAACCTTGAAAATGTAGAAAAACTATAAGCATGCGAGGGCGATCTGATAATTAGCCGGTTTCCAAGAGATGGCGCCACTGATTACCAATGTCAGAGACATGAGAGCACTAGACCCGGTATTCCTATCTAAAAGATTAATAAACAACTGTGGCAATTGTAAAGGGCAAGTGGGAACGAGTGGGGAATGTATATAGTACGGTGCTAATGCGCATGTCCTCAAAACCTTGTGACAGTTTAAACTTTTACTAATTTTATGCTTACTAGTAGTGTATTAAATATTTAAAACTCAATTAGGAATGTGGGTTTAGTAATTTTTCACCAAATTTTTAAATTGCCACCACTCAAAACATTTTTTAATGTAATCTCGAAAAATGCGGTATAATATACCGCCAAATATTATTTGCGTTACTGTACCGTACTTACCGATACTTTAAAGTTGTTTGAATTTAGTTTTTACAAATACATAATTATTAATAATAAAAAAAAACATCAAAGTCTCATTGTGAAACGTTCAACCAAATTTTAATGAAAAATTCAAATTGTATTTACGCGCATGCGCAGTTTCACCGTACTATTATACATCGAATTTTGCCACAATACAAGTACTTGAATGCCGGGTCTAGTCCTCTCACGTCTCTGCCGAATGTATATCATTTCTGTGAAATGCAATCTTTTGGTTGAATGCATGTAAATTTTTAGCGCTATATGTCATTTAGTTTATGTTAAAATAATGGATAAAAATGAATTTAGTGCATTGAATAAGCATTATTTTTTGCGTGGAAAATTCGCGAATGAAACAAAGGAAAATCTTGATAAATATTATGGTGTATCTGCTCCAGCGAATTCAACTGTGATTTATTGATTTGCAGAATTTGAACGTGCTCGAATAAGCACAATTGATGAACATCGTTCAGGTTGACCAATTGAAGTCACCACCAAAGAAATGATCAATAAAATCCATGATGTCGTTTAGGAAGATCTACGAGTGAAACTGACATATCTGGCATCGTAAACATGTCAAAAGAACATGTGGGTAACATTTTGCATGAACATTTACATATGGAAAAGCTATCGGGAAGATGGGTGCCGCGTTTATTGACAATCGAACAAAAATGCAATCGTGTGGTACTTCAAAAAAATGTTTGGCGATGTTTCAAAGTAATGCAGGTGAATTTTTGCGTAGATTCAGATTTTATCGACTGTTTTTTGGGTTGCACATAGTGTAATACTCATCGATTATCTTAAAACGTAAAAAATAATCACAGAAGATTATTATGTGGCATTACTGGACCGATTGCACGGTGAAATAAAGAAAAAACGACCACATTTAATAAAAAGAAAGTGCTTTTTCATCATGATAGCGCACCAGCTCACATATGGAAAACTCAACAGAAATTAGATGAAATACGTTACGAATTGCTTCCGCATTCACCATATTCTCCCTGTGACTACTTCCTCTTCCTAAACCTGAAAAAATGGTTTGGTGTAAGGAGATTCAAGTCAAATGAGGAAGTTGAATGGGAAACTGATGCATATTTTCGAGTATTTGATAAATTATTCTACTAGGATGGCCTAATTAAATTGGAAAAACGTTGGACTAAATATATCGAGCTAAAAAGAGACCATATCGAGAAATAAAATGAAATTTTGAAGAAAAAGTTTTGTTCTCGTGTTCAAACCGGCCATTTATCAGACCGCCCCCGTATTTGAATTCAATAAACTAAAATTAGCCGTAGACTCAATATGAGAAAATTTAACTTCATTTAACACGATTTACAATTAAAACTAAGTGGAATAATTCTACTTTTCCATTGAAACGAGCTTGAAGCTGCAAGGATCCATCCAATATAGAAGACCGGTGTTCGATTCCCGGTCGGATGAATTTTTTGATTACGTACTTATAACATTTTTAAAAATATTAATAATTTATATTTGCAATATTTTACTACAGACACATGTTTAACGTTTTGCAGCAGAAAAGTTCAATTTCACAAACTAGTGTTAAAAATCCAATAGAATATTAAATCATCCGCAAAATATCAAGATATGTCCTAATGATTGTATAAGGATTTAACATTAAAAAAGAGTAAATGTAATATAACAGCAATCCTACCCTTTACCTCCCTTTCCAGCTTAGGAAGGCAAAGTTATCGCGATAGGACTGTAAAATCTATAAACAATAATCAAAGATGTTACTAATTTTTCCATAAAAAAGAAAATAGTTAAATAAAATTTAAAAAGCTTTCTCTTAAGAACAAATTTGATAAAATGCGTCTCCGTTCAAAAAAATACTTTTCTAAAAGTTACCCTAAAAAAGCATACTTCATAGAGATAAAATTTGAGAGCCATCTTCTCTCAAAGGCCATTATTAGGTTAATTTACAGTAAGTAAATCGAAAAAACGATTACCGTTAGTATCTCTGCGATTTTGGTCTAGGTTAGGAGTTGACATTCAAATAGCTAATAGTACAGCAGTGCTATCGAACCGCCTAGATATTTGAAGGACAATTCATGACAGACCAAGATCATATCAATAATAAGAGTGACTGCTACCTGGATATGCTCTTATATAACATGCCTCACTTTCATAAAAAGCAAGAATATGGTTGGAACTTTTTCCTTATAAAACGATTCTTCCCTAAAAACTTGTTTCTCCTCCATGAATTATAAATAAAATCTAAAACAGCGTTTACACTAGTTTTAATTATAATGGAAATTCTATAACTTTTTACGCAACTTGATATTTATTAATTTTGAACGGAATTTGAAATGATGTTTTATTAATTGCGAAACATTTAAAATCAGATAAGAATTTAGTCACAAAAATTCTAAAATAACTAAAATGTCTTGTATGAATATAGAAAATCTTTTTGAAATAAATGATGATAAATGTATGTATATTTCACAAATGTTAAAAAATAGACTATCGAGCACAAAGAACGTCGCGTTTCTGCTGCCTGTTTAGTAATTGATAATTTAATTAACCGTTTTTAGTTTCCCCTTGATAACGATCTTCTAATTTCATTTTGAAATTACTATACGTATATTTGATGAACTACAATTACCAATTCGAATTTCAGTCATCAGCAGGTCCAATCGACAATAAAATACTTTATTACACCATAACGTACACAGTTATCAAAATCTATCTTTCTCTTTTTAGATCAACATAATATCTATATTATTATACATCGTGTTTTAAAATTAAAAATTCATTTTAATAACAACCAGACTATTTAGTTGTGCGCACATGAGCAAAGGCACTAATTCAAGATGAACCACAGGGAGGTTATAGAGAGACGAACTCGGGAGTTAGCGGGGTACAGCTGGGGGGTGGAGGAGGTGGCGGAAGTTCTGCCGCAGATTCGGGCAACGATAAGGTTGAACTGCCTCCCGCTGTAACACGGGGACCCATGTTGTCATACTGCGGTACAGCACGAGGTCGACGTGGAAGCGTTGCCATTCCATGATACACTGGTTTGACCCTGTGAGTTAAGTCTAATAAATCAGGACACCTTGACGCATCTACTGAAGGATCTCGACTCACTGACACAGAAATGAGAATATTTCCATAAGCACCCGCAGGCAAAACGCTTGTAGAAAATTCTGGAGGTGGAGGATACACCGCCAGAGGTAATGGTTCACTCTCGATAGTGATGTGTACAGGTGGGTCCATTACGTCCAAATCGGGCGCCAGCGCTTCGCAGCTTCCTGTTCCTCGATCCGTCGTCGTTGCTATACTAACATCTAACAGTTTCTTTTCTTGATCCGTGAAACTTACACTAGCCTTTAAGTTTCGTCGTCTTCGACGACTCCTGTTTTTAACACAACAAATAGTCAACACTGTACACATTACCGATAACACAACCGCCCCGCCTATGCACACCAAAATCCACCACAAAAATCTCGATTCTGATTTACTGAGTGTTGTTGCTGTTACTACTTCCGGTAACACAAGAGTCACGTTACTTGTAATCGCACCTAACGAGTTTTTGGCCACACACGTGTACACTCCCGCATCTGCGTCACTCACATTAAAAACACTTATATTCGCCCATTTATCCAATAGACCTTCTTCAGCTTCTAATATTAACCAGGTGTGATTTATAGGTTTATCTTCATATAGCCACGTTACTTCTGGTTCTGGATCTCCCATTACGTGACATCCAAAACTGACATTTCCTCCTGCCTCAGCTTGTACATGTGGATATGGCGTCACTGCAACCTGAAAAACATAAAACTTATTAGAAAACTATTCTTTTATACCAATTATTAATAATACTAGCAACTATAATTAGCGTCATCGTGTAATACTAAAAACAACTCCAAACATCTTTTAGTTTCTAACTAACTCAAATTAAACTTTTGACATATTTACTTACTGAGAACATAAAGAATCTTACGTTCTAAGTAAGCTTAAAGTTTATGACGTAGCTGCCATTTTAAAATACTTTTTAGCTACGTATCTAGTTATATCTAATATAAACGTAAAACAGCCAATCTTATATGACCAAAAATTTAAAATACAAGGTCCGGCGATAATAACAGTAGCATCTGTTTGTATATTGAGATACTGTTGCAAATCTAAATAAATCAACAATACAGGCTACACGAAATCAAGCAAACGAAGATCAGTACGCTTGCTAGTGGAGACGGCCGTGGATGAAAGTGATAGTAACGTTGGAACACCCAGTATATACGACATAATCAAGAATAACGCATACACTACCTGCAGTATAAATCGCAATCGATAGCTTCTAAAGCTGCTAGGAACATAGCTAACCTTATACATAAAGTCCTATCTAAATCAGAGTAGGAAAAATTTCGGTAATGAACAATTTGGGAGAGTAAATAAATATTATAGATAACTTATAATAGGAAATTCGTTGAACTCCCTCGATATATATATATATATATATATATATAGGAAAATTACTTTTTTGGTTTAAAATTAATATAATTATAATGGTTATGTATATTTAGATATTAAAAAGATTTATAAAAATTCA
>JAHWXV010008171.1:0-16417 GCA_024586415.1 Phrixothrix hirtus | reverse complement strand
TACTAAAGTACGTTGTCGTATTACAATTATTTTTAATAGTGATATAACACGTGCGCCTTCAAATACAGCTGTTATGAGAAGGATGCGCCCTCTAATGCTTTTGTATGGTTGTTGCGATTCAAGCAAATCTCATTTTCAATTGAGCATGCACTTCTGCTTTTTGACTGTACATTGTCAAGATTACTGGTATGGTTCATCCCACAGGGTCAGTTCTGCTTACCAAAAGTGGCCCACTTGGCACTCTAGATCAGATCTCGTGGCTTCATGCTTCAAGCAAGCCGGAGATCTCATCCATTTAAGGTTTGAGAATAGGATGAAGCCGTTTCGACTCCTATGCCTCTAATCATTCGCTCGACGAGCGCCAGCTATCCTGAGGGAAACTTCAGAGGGAACCAGTTGCTAGATGGTTCGATTAGTCTTTCGCCCCTATACCCAGTTTTGACGATCGATTAATACAAAAGTAATAAATGTATTGGGGTAGAAGCAAGCACATCAGTAGAGGTGTAAATTAAACTTCAATAAATAGTTATTAAATAATCTCGGGCAAAAATTTGCAAAAATAGACAGTTCATTTGGTATTAGATGAAAATGTTTTCAAATATTAATGGAAGATTTGCAGCAAAAATTAATTACAAATTAAACCTAACCGCAAAGTCTTGTGAAATACTCGACTTTTCGCAATTCATATTCATTAATATATTTCTAAGAAGTTTCTGAGAAGGTAAATAGTATTTCTAACTGCCTTGCAAGATTTTACAATTTAAATACGATGGTTTTCTAAAGAAGGAATAAACAAGTTATCAAAAAACATGGGTTAGTTCTAAATAAATTAGATTAAATAGGTACAGCATTTATTGACATCATATCTAATTTATTTATAATGAATTGATTATAAAAAAAATAAATTAATGATTGTAGAGAATAACTAGTTAAATTCCAAAGTACTGAATTTATTTATTGTTATCAATAGATACTGAGATTAAATTTATCATACAAACACTAACTTCTTACAAAATCTTTTTAAAAATAAAAATTTCTTATTTGTTGAACAAGTCTTAGTTGAATAAATTATTAGCAACCAAACGATAACAACACATAAATTAGTTCAAAAAGAAATTATGGATTTGTTTAATGCACAAAAAATGGGTACGTTGTAAGCAAGATCATTATGGAGAAAATTCATTAATTTTATACGTTTCCATCATTAATGATGGGGTATACAATTAATTCCTATATTTATGTGTATTGACGAATTAGATCGCCAAATTACGAGAGAGGTCTTTTAACCTCCAATAGTCGATATAAATTACAAAGACAACCAAATGAATTTATAACCAAAAGTTAGATACAAACACTATGTTTGTATCTAACTTTTGGTTATAAATTCATCGAAAAGTAACCATTACTTTTCGATATAATCACCGTGAAGATTGAGCCAATTCTCATATCTACGGATAAGCTTTGCAATCCCCACTTCATAGAATATTGCGGCCAAAGAGTTTACATGGGCCACAGCGTTATTTTGAAGATTGTCATTAGTCTCGAACTTCTCCCGTTGTTTTCGTACCACTTGGTCAACACGTTGAACAATATCTTGCGATAGACTTTTGCCCTTGTCCCTCTTCGTAGTGAACATCGATTCGACCTTTTTTAACTTTCCTACACCATTCACACAGAACACTATCACTAATAACGTTTTTACTATATGCCCGACTTATTTATAGATGAGTTTCTGCTGTACTATTCCCTTCTGCTTGAAAAAACCAAATTACTCTACACAATCGTAACAACGATTTTTAGGTGCCTGCAACTCAGTTTACAATGGCGAAATGATGTTGGGGGACAGGCACAGTCGCCCTTCGCATATACTTGCCTCCTACCACTCGATTGGCTGTTTATCTGCACGATCAGAGGTTGAAAATAACAACCCTCGTATATTTAAATTGCTAAATTATAAAATTAGTGCAACGACTTTTGCAAGAATTTTGAAACAATAAATTTTATCAAAATAAGCAGCTTGCAAATTAAATTGAATTGTAATCCAAAAATAGAGTTAAAAATTAAAAGAATAGCTCTAAATCAAATGAGAAACAAAACATTTTTTAGTGCTAAAGTCATTTACAGGCTTGAATAAAAAGTTGATTACTCAAAAACCATAAAATATTTGTTCCTTCGTTCATAATTCACCATCTGCAAAGTGAAAACGTAATAAAATTGTTAGAAGCTAGGAAACGGCATTGCGGTCTTACGCAAAAACGATAAATACACGACGTCACAATATTTTATTGTAAATTTCAATAAAACATAAAATTAATCTGGTAATCTGATAGTACAAAGAAATTTAATGCTGATATAGATGGCAGTAATGGAATGTGACGTGTTTTATTATCATGTTCTAAAGTTTCCGTACGATGAATATGTGACACCGCATAGTTTGAATAATGCTTGTAAGTGCGTCCTAAAATTTGGAACAAACATAATAATATAGTATTTAGAGACACCCTGTATATTAGAATATCTACTGATAATTGCGAGTATATTTGAAAATACCTCGGCGTTATTATAATAATAATAACATAAAATTAATTATTTAAAACCATGATTAATTCAAGTTTCTTGAGTTACAATAAAAATTAATTGAAACAAACATAGAATACAATGTAACAGGGTATTTTAAAATAGCATTAAGTTAGAAAATGTGTAGTCAACGAACAATTCCCGCTTCCCCCCCGCTGCGTTCTGAAAGGAGTGTTTCTGAATAGTTAGTGAAAGCTAGACACTGTAAGAGCAAACAGCGCTTCTGTTCTCTCGTAGCATTAAGCACTTGCGTACTTAAAAATGCGACTGCGCTCCGGTTTTTAGTAGAAAAATTAGAAGATAAAGGAGTTACCCAATTTTAAGTTTTTTTAAGTGAATGAATTTGTGGAAATTCGACATTTAACGCCTTAAGCCGGATCGTATATAGGGTCAATCATTATCTTACCACGTTCGTGATCTATGAAATGGTTAGGGCCCAATTGGGACGTACAAGCAAAGTACGAAGTCATCTCTAATCAGAAGTGTCAGCACCGTTCTCTCTCTTTCATTTGGAAACTTCCATCTCCGAATTTAAAGAAAGTAGGGTTCTTTTACTATAAATTCACCATCACTCAGTCTACCAATAGCCCTCTTTTCATAAAAATTCTTCTGGAGTAGCATCTCGGTCAAGTTAAGAATAAACATTGAAATACTTTTGTAAATATTTTTTCGAATCTAAATAAGTTTATCTTTTAGTAAATAACATTCATAATTTTTAGGCTAAGTGTTTTGTTCAGTTTAGATTAATAATAAACCATAGTAACTCAGGGATCCCTGAACTTAGTACTCAAAGAATATTTGAAGTACCGTTTATGCTCTTTTAGCTGAATTGATTTATTTGTAGTGGATTGTACTTTTATACCACAAATTATTCATTATAGCGATTTACTGAATTCATATTTTATTATTTCTTAATTATAAGAACCTTAGAATAAGTAGCTATTCTCTTCTTCCAACAAACGACTAGAAATAATTTAAAGTAAGTACAGAAAAATGGTGAGTGTACGATTGGCCTGATCGAAGGATACACCCAGTGGCGTACGATTCACCATCCATCTAGTAAGTACTCCACGGCTTTCTCGTATTACGTTTTAAGGAAATTGGAGTCTCCGTTATCCTTTTTCCCCCCTGTAATCCTAACGACCCTAACGAAGTGGTACGCTCTAAATACGACTTTTCCCTATGTCAATACCACGATGTTCTTGAACCTAGCTACCTTAACAGCCAACTTTGGACCTCACTTCTGCACTGTGTGCTTGCCGACGCAACATCGAAAGTTCAGGAAATAACACCATCTGCACCCTTAGGGTCGCAAAACGTTTTTGTCCCTTTATATGCTATTCATTTACACTTGAATATTTTTTGAAAATCAGTAATTTACGATATAATCCGATGTTGCACGGAAGGTGATGGCCACATATGGCTAGAACTCTGTATCTGTATGGTTAATTTCTTGGATTCCTTCACGCCTGCTGCTCTTTGGAACCTGAATGAAATCGATTTGGTTTAAAAGTCTCCTCTAAGGCGACTCCACAAAAAAAGAATAAGCATCAGAAAGGCGATCTCCAGTCACGTCTGTTGCTGCTTTCGTTCTGCGGGGGTTATCTCAAAGAAAGACTGTTTCAAACCAAATCTACTTCTATGCAGGCTTAGAAAAGGATATATGAAGCAATTCAAACAGTTGACAAAAATTTGGAAGGTAATATAATGAATACTTAAAATGACATTTCCAGTATATGACAGTAATTATTAAATACACCATCATAGTTACTACAAAACTCTTCCTGCTTAATGGAAAATAATGGTCATAATGGCTAAAACACTAGATTTGTTAAGATAAAAAAAATATGAATGCGATACTTAAAATTACCAAATATAAACCGAAGTACGTGAAATTGTTTGGAAATAACTAGTCGATTAGGGTCCTTAACGCGTTTTACATTTCGGGTGCAGTTTGCCCCTTCGTCCTTGGTATATGAAAAAGATTTTTAATCATTAAGTAGTTTAATTAGGAAGAATAAAAGCACCAGCATATAATTAGAGATGTGTTCTTCCAGGTGAAACAAATACAAAAGCAGACATCATCAATTGATGTCTTAGATTTTAATGCTTATTGACGTAAATAAGTCATAGAGGCTAGCTTAGCATGTAGTAACATCGATACGGTTACAAACGTTCCATCATTTCATATGAAATAGATATTTTGGGATTAAAATCCTATAAGTATTTTCAATAAACTAAACGTTTCAACAACAGATAGTCACTTTAAGTCACTTTATAGATAACTATTTCTTGAAAACAAGATGCCGGGTTCTGTTTAAACGTAAATAGTCTTCCCGTCTATTATAATCACTTGGATGTTTATAAATTTTAATATCTTCACGTTGTAAACGTGCATAATGTGTGGCTACAAGATGTCCGAAAATCCCCGCACCATAGGTATTTCACTAATTTTGTATCTTCTTGTTTCGGGACCGAAAAATGTTGACCACTGAAGAGCGGATAGAGATTATTTTTCTCTGTAGAAGAGAAGGATTTTCCAACAGAATAGTTGCAGATGAATTTAATATGAAGCATCCTGAACGAGAGCCAGTGTCGCACAACGGTTGGCAGATTTCTTGCAAAGTTCAAAGCTACAGCTAGTGTAGCTGATGCTAAAAGAAGTGGCCGTCTCAGCAGTTGAGAAGCGGATGTGGAAGGAGTTTTGGCAAAGGTTATGGCGAGTCACAAAAAATTAATTCGTCGTATCAGCTCGGAGCTGGACGTTCCTCGAAGTACTGTATGGGGTATTTTGCAGAAGAACAAGTTTTATCCGTATAAGTTACAATTGCTACACCACATGTCAGTAAACGATCCTGATCGCCGTATGGAAATGTGCTATTGGTTTTTGACAAAGCTGGACGAAGACCCACATTTTTTGTTTAAAGTTATGTTTTCGGACGAAGCTAATTTTTATGCAAATGGAGAGGTTAACCGACATAACTTGCGTTTTTGGTCTGACAGTAACCCTCACTGGTACATCGACAGTAACTGATCGTATCATGGTTTGGTATGGCTTGTGGAAAGCCCGGATCATATGCCCCTATTTATTTGACGGTACAGTTAACAGTAATAATTATCTGACAATGCTAGAAGATGAATTGCATCTTGATTTGGATTTCCAGGGTTTGGGAAAACCAGAATGGTTCATGTAGGACGGTGCACACCACACTATGGTACACAAGTTCGTCTTGGCTAGATGAAAATTTCCCACAGTGCATTGGGCGTAGAGGACGAATGGAATGGGCAACACGATCTCGGGACTTAAATCCGATGGATAGTTCTGCGTGGGGTTATGTAAAATCCAAAGTGTGCAGTCAAGATTAGAGACAAAGACTATTTGAGAGAGCGCATCTCAACTGCGTGTCGTTCAATTACGCCTGCATTAGTGGCGAACATTCTCCTGAACGCAGTAGATCGTTTTCAATTATATTTGACTTACACGGAGGCCATATTGACAAATTTTGTGAAATATATTGTAAATAAATGTGTTATTAACTTGTATTGTTGAAAGTTACTTATAATCCCTGTGGTGCGTGACTTTTCAGACACCCTATATATTATTAAATTGTATATCGTGGTCAAGGTTAAAAAGTGCATCTTCAGCTACTACCGATTATAAAGACTGATTTAATTTACAGAAAAGCGCGTGCTCTTTCTTTCTAGTCTTAAAGCAATGTTTGGTATTTCTAATATAAATTTATCATATGAAGATAGCTTATGCACTCCTCGAGATTTTACCGCATTTCTACAATCTTTAGTAGATCGAAAAACTTTATTGATTTTCTCTGTGGGTTATATACACTTTTAACACGAGAATGCTCAAGAGGATCTCCAATTTCATCAGTTTCTGCCTGTTTATAAGAAAAGGAGACACATCCAGTACCTGTGACAGCCTTTTTCCTTATGTTTAAACTGGGAGATTTCATAAACATTATGGTGTTAAGATTGTTTATAAACCAACCAAGAAAATAAATGAAATTATAAGATCCGCCAAAAATTCCATTGATATAGGAACATACTGGGATCTGTACTTGTAGCTAGAAGAAAAGAACACATGCGTTATATAGATTAAATGCGACTCAAAATATGCACTAGCTGAACAAGTACTTTCTTAACCAAGATATACTTAGAAAGTTGAATAGGTATTCGACCAGTAATCTTGAAACGCCCTTTGGCAGGTTTCATGGCGGCAATTTCCCACCCTACATTTTGTAGTACTGCAGCTAAAAACTTGTAGTTACTAGCGTTATCTGGCGTTGCGACAAGACTTGCTTTGCTGTTCAAAATTGAGTACGGTGAGGTACTTAACGAAAGAAGAGGTGACGTTCTCTTCCTATTGGCAGTAAAAGAATGGTGAAAATAATTCCGTTTAGGAAGGGTCCCATTGTAACGAACTCTGACATTTAAAAATTAATTTCTGTTTTTTTATATATTATTCTAATATTAAAATTCATTTTTTAATTTACACTCCATAATTATTACAATATTTATTATTTATTAATCTATTTATACTGAACGCTGTAATTTCATATTATTTCCGAATCTATTTGTAGTTGCTATCCTTAAGGATTGTTCCAAGATAAAATATAGCTGTCATAAACGCGATTTGTTTTAACCATTAGGCATTTCCATATTATAAAATCATTGTTAAGTAAGTCAATAATATACCAACAAAAGGTCCAATATTTTAATTGTATTCAAGTTGAGCGGTTCTGTATTGATAACCTATCTCAGTAATCTCTGGCTAGTTTAGGAACCAATTAATGTTTATTAATTACAGTTTACATGTATATTTACGATACAAAGTTGTGACTTCAAAACACAGGGTAGAGCAAAGTATCCCTACCTTTGAGATGGCCTTGTGAATGGAGGGGACGTGTTCGAGGATTGGTGGTAGGCTCTATTGATGCTGTGTCTCGGGAAGTTTCTATTATTGCAGTCATTAGTTGTAGATATGCATTGATCGAACGAGCAACGTGCTTTTGCCGTTGAGACGTATTTTACCCAAAACAAGCCTATCGTTGCAGTGCAGCGTGCGCTGCGTACTTGTTACCGAATTCCACCTTGAATTGCTGGTCCTGACTGAAAATCCATTTTGTTATGGATAGAGAACTTCCGTGCATGTGGTAGTGTTGTGAAAAAAAGAGTTGGGGTTCAGAGGACCACGCGAACTCCAGAAAATTTTGACCGTGTAAGAAAATTGACTTTTCAGTCCCTTAAATGTTTTGCTCGCAAGCATGCATTCTACACGAAGACCTGCACTTTCATCCATAAAAGATGGTCATTGCTTAACAAATCTCACAGCGGGACTGCCAAATAGAGTAGAGGCATGTGAAACTTTGATTGAAACCTTGCCTTAAGATGCACGTGTTTTATTTAGTGACGAGGCACACTTCCACATTTCTGGAAGCGTTAGCAAGCAGAATATACGTTATTGGAGTGGCGAAAACTCTAAGGTAATTCATGAGAGGTCTCTACATAGTGACAAAGTGACAGTTTGGTGTGCACTCAGCAGTGAAGGCATTGTTGGGCCTTATTTCTTTGAAAAGAACAATAATGCTGTTACCGTCAATTTTGAGCGGTATTTAAGCATGATCCCACAATTTCTTGAACCCTAACTTCAACATATTAATTTAGGACAAGTGTAGTTTTAGCAGGATAGTGTCAGGGCCCATAACGCTAGAAATTCAATGGCTGTTTTGAGGGAAAGGTCCCCCGGTCGCTTGATCTCTCGGTACAGTGACATTCCATAACCCGCACGCTCGCCAGATTTAACTCCGTGCGACTATTTTTTATGGGGCTACCTTAGAAGTGAGGTGTTTGAACATCGATCCAGGAATCTAGAAGCCTTGAAGCATGCAATAAGCCTTGAAGTGACTGCATTCCCCAACAGATGCTTTGCCAAGTTATGGAAAACTTCCGAACTCGACTACATCAGTACATTGATCATGAGGGACATCACTTGAATGATATATTGTTTAAAACTAAATAAAATTAACATCCTGTTATATCCTTCGAATGCCATAATAAACTTTTGTTCTAACATTTTTTGTTATGTTTTTATTTACCTTCAAAGTCAGGGATACTTTCCTGCCCCACCCTGTATATTAAGTATGTCCCTGACGTTAATTTAATGAATAAAGCTCATTTTTGTAAGTCCAGATTTTTGGAATGAAAGGGTATTTAAACAAAGAGTTGTAACTTAGGAGGTAAGAATACTCTGCAAAGACATTAATATTTTAATTTGAGCAAACCAAATACGGTTATTTACCTTTTACCTGTTATGGTTTGTTATGTACAAGCTCGCGAACAAAAATCAAGGTCAGTATAAAATAATTTATTAAAATATATATAATAAAATATATAATAAAATAAAAAGAGTTACATTAATGACGTTTTGACGCAATCAGTTTACACTTGCAGAATACCAATGTTTACAGTAACAATGTATGTTTAAAGTTATTTTATTTCAAATAAGATTAAAATAACCTTTGTTTAAAGTAAGGTATTTCTGTTTCTACTTGGTTATCAATTAAATATTTATAAATGAATAGTAGAAATTGTGTACCTTTGTTTAGCTATATAACATAAATGCAATTTATTTTATAAATTAAGCTTGATTGTCTTTTAATTTATTGCGTTCCAATATAACCCACGGATATGAAGAAATTAATTTACATGAGAATTAATCTCTCTTTACTTTAGTAAATTTATTTTCTCGAATGCGATGATTTTCACACGCGATTTCACACGTGGTGTCGTGCTTTGTGAATTAGAGCGAACAAAATTGACTATCATCGTTGTGAGGATAACAATCGAACTGTGAATTGTTCCTTTTCTAATTCAATTTATAACGATAAAATGTTACGCCGGACCTTTACGTGTTTAAACTCGGTTACTGTAAATTTTGCACTGTAACTTGTAATATATGTATCGGTTTTCGTGAATCAGGAAAAGACGTTGAATTTCTGTTGTGTTGAACTTACATAAATTTCCCATGTCAGTTTGTCCAATACGGTTGCTAGATTTTTGAATTTAAACCAATGGGGTTAATAGGGTTTTCGGTTAAACGATTCCCACGCATTAAATTCTAATTGGCATAAACGTGTCGATTTCAGAATTTCTAGCATTAAAATTTAACTTAGGTATTCATTTGCGTTATGACCCTGGTTCTTTGCTTTAGCAAATCTGCCGTCTTATTCACGACCTAGCTTAAGTAATTTACATTAACGTTAATTCACATCATTTATGTCTAATAATTTTATACCTACAAATTTATTTGTTCTTAGGCACGTTAGTGCAAATTAATAATGTGGTTATTGATAGCATTGATCCAACCTAAAGTATCCATTTTATATTGATATAAATGATGAAAACTTCAATCAGCATATTCCAACAGTTGTTTGTTAATTATAAATATAAACCAAATACATTTGACAATTAAACAAGCGAGGCAATAAAAGATTAATAACAAAAATATACTTTAAATAAAATACAATACATAAATGTAGTTGCAGGCTTTAAATGACGCAATAACTGAATGTTTTAAAAGACAAAAAAATACGCCATATTTACTAGCATGCAAGATTTTTATTGCAAATTTAACAATTGATTTTAAAACATCATATCAAATTGTGGGCACACTCGCTGCAAATTTTGTCTTTTGAATAAAGACGCCCAAAACATATAGCTAATCTTTGAAAATATAGATTGTTTTAAAAATAACGTAAAACTTCCTCTATCATTTAGAAAGTGCAATACAAACTATTTAAACGCAGAAAAATCTAATATTCGAAAATGAGGTATTAAAATGTTTCTAATATATAACGGATAGAACCGGTGTGAAGATAGCAACGGCTTTTCTAGCCACGGTTTTAGATGTGACAACACTGCTTCGTAACTGCGTATAACAGAATATATGTCTAAAATATATTACACAGTTATTATACGTGCTCAAATATTGTTATATATGACATTATTTAAGGGAGGTACTACTACATTTTTCATTCATAGTCCATAGTCCACTTTTTTATTAATATATGTCCGTTAAATTTTATTATGGATTATTAATTATTGAATTGAATACATTATATCGATATAGATCATCATTTGCCACCAACCGTGCTTAAGAGGGTAGTGTACCCCTACTCTTTTATTAAGCGATTTCCGTTAAATTTTATACCGGTTTATTAATTATTGAATTCAATACATTATAACTATGTAGATCGTTATTTGCCACCAACCGTCCTTAAGAGGGTAATGCACCCCCACTTTTTTATTACGCACTGTCCGTTAAACTTTGTTGCAGACTATTAATTATTGAATTGAATAAATTATATCAATGTAGATCATTATTTGCTACCAACCGTCCTTAAAAGGGTAGTGCACCCCCACTTTTTTACTAAGCGATGTCCGTTAAATTTTGTTACCGATAATTAATTATTGAATAGCGTACATTATATCAATGTAGATAGTCATTTGCCACCACTTTTTTATTAAGCAATGTCCGTTACATCTTATTACGGATTATTAATTATTGGATTGAATACATTATACCCATGTAGATCGTTATATACCAGTAACCATCCTTATGAGGGTAGTGCACCTCCACTTTTTTATTAAACGATGTCCGCTAAATTTTGTTGCGGATTATTAATTATTGAATTGAATACATTACATCGATATAGATCGTTATTTTCCACGAAATATCCTTATGAGGGTAAGGTGGCTATGACCCGCGACCAGTGTAAACCCCGCATTAGTTAGATTTTTGTAAGTAATAGAGCAAGTTTTCCAAGTGTTTTTTAATTGCGGGTTAAAATATAAAGATATAAGAATGCACTATACAGAGTAATTTTAAAATCCACCGACAAACTTTAACACAGTACTGTTATGAGACATTCTTTTATTATTACGTATAAGATTTTAAATTACATAGACACAAAGTCAAAACAATTCAATTGACATTTGTTTTGTTCATTAGATTTTAGAATCAAAGAATATTTCCTTAGCCTTTCTCGACTTTCTATTTGATATAACAAATACAATGAGAACCGGAGCACTTACACAATTCGCGTAAACGTTGTATTAAAATGTGGAAGCCGTCGATTAACAAAACGTTTTGCTGTAAAGTAAAACATTGTCTATCATTTGAATATTAGTTAATCTATCCATTATTACTCAAATACGATGTTTAACTTAAACCAACACACAGAACTAAACATTATTAAACTTCGATAACAAAAAGCATGGACAACATTGTTCAAAAGCGTGTGATAAAACAAAAGAATTCTGATAATTTCACACAATCGCATACGTTTATAACCAAAGGCGAACCAATAAATGAAAGTGATATCCTTGATTTATTTACAATTTGTTTTAGACTAAAGTAATAACTGCTTCATGTGTTTATAGCTTATTCACTTAAAACGACACGTTCAGTTGTCTGCTATTGTAGTGGCTTTCAAATAATTCAATAGCTTTGTTTTAAAAGCGATTTTCATGAAAACGACTGGGAATTTAAAAAAAATTTCTCTTGATTTAGAACTATCCGCGCGTGTATGATTCAAGTTTGTCGGTAGGATTTAAAATCACCCTGTATATTTTTTAATATCAGCGAATAAAATATAAATAAAAACAAACAATAAAGAAACAGTACGTTTAAGGAAAATATTTGGTACATTATGTTTAGAGCATAATACACACATAATTCGAAGGAACCTTTAATAAGAAAATTTAATGTTTCGTATATAGACGAATACATTAATTTAGTATTTTGTAACTTACAAACAAAGTTTTGAATATAAAAATAACTTTACAAAAAAGGAGTAAAAATTATAGAATTGCCCCAAATGTTTTGCTGTGTTAAATTAGAATATGTAATTAGGGTGTAATTTGGCCAACGTAAATGTTGAACCTTCGCTAATCTTGCATACCTTTTTATAAAAAGTTTTAGAACATATATCAAGCGAGAATACAATTACATTAACTATCCAAAACATGCATAATTTAACATGGCATCCAAAAAATGAGAACAACATTTTATAACCGTAAAAAATATTTCCCTTTAGGAATCATCATTAGTTGGAAGACGTGCGAAGCAGCTTAAATAAAAATATTCTAGAATATAAAAGCGGGATCACTATAGAGGGCATAATTTTCATTTTAATGTATTGAAAAGCAGTCAATAATCCATGAATATTTACCATGAATAAATAATTTCTTAAATTTAAGAACGTGAATCAAATATTCAACAGGTGTACATCATAAAGAATGACATTGTAAATTTTTAAAAGTGATCTTAGGAAAGCTCATTCTGAACGTTACCTAAAAAGAGGGAAACCAGAAATAAGGTCACGTCCATCCAACTTGTTCTTATTTTTCACATCAAGTTTTGTCTATTTGTTACTTAATTCTCACGCCAGTAATACTCTTTGTCAGTGGGATCCGTATAGGGCAATTTCTGCTTAAAAGGATTTTGTCGATGAGGTTTCCAGGACTAAGCAAGAAACCTTACGGATGATACACACTACATGTACATGCATAAACAACACAGATTTTTCATTTTTGCTGCTATTAAACTCATATATGCAAAGATAATCTGCATAATTTAAATTCTTAGTTACATTTATTCAAAAAGTTAAGGTTAATGGGAAAACCTAAGAAGGCAGCAAATTAAATTATCTAAATATTTTCTTAAAATTTGAAGCAACGTTCAATATGCAAGAGACCCCAATAAGACTAAAAGGTAAGTTTAGCTTTTAAGGAAACAAGGAAGCCTCCACTTGGGTTAAAGTTATACAAGCCTTTCATGGCGCTGGGTTTAATTCTGCAGTGCGTTATATACAAATTTCTGTAGTGGCTTGTTTAGATGGGTCATCCAAATATAGTTAGTTCTGAGGGTTGTTTCGCACCTTCGAACCCAAAGTGTTTACTCTGACGACGTTGCTAATCGTCCCTTTTATTCCCTTGCGCCTCCACTTTCGGCCAAACTTATTCTTGAAACCCTATATCTAATGATTTTCATGTTACAATCTTGGATTAATAGTTCGACTTGCTAATGCTACGTTTTAATTCTGATATTAATTCATCGAGTGGTAGAGATAAGGTATTATGCTTAAACGGGGAGAGGTGGGATGACACAAAATTATCGAGAAATTTTGTAACCGCCTATTACATAATTTAAATTTCTATTAAAAAAATGTTAGCAACCTTCAAACTGAAATTAAGAAACGCGTTTTATTTTAAGAAAATTATGAAAAAGAAAAGTAGTGATATAAAATGTAAAGTTTATAGCAATTTCGTTTACAGAAATTTAAAAATTAAGATAAAACCCTTTCCCACTTGTAAAAACGACTGCTATTAAGTAGCGCAATGGGAAAAAACTCATTACACAAAGTTATTCATCATATCATGCTGACCTGAAAAATAAATTTTATGCAACACACATTACATATCACAAGTAGCATTATCCTGTTGCACAATTTAAAACCGATGCTAGCACGCCTAAGATAGTTTAACTGCCAAATAATTAGTCTAAATAAGTTGGTAATTAAATGCAATTTTTTTATTGAATTAAGACACATTGATACAAACGAGAACTGATTACTGTTCCACCAACACATCCCGCGTTTCTGACACGCCTACTTTAAGGTCGCCATACATTCCTAAGAATGTATCGTATACTTCGCGCGTTAATAAGGAATTCTAGTGTCTGAGACAACAATCGTGAAGTTGAGAATGAATTTTACAAACGTAATTAAGGCGGTAGGTTTTCTGTGTACGGTGTTGCACGAATTTTGGTGTTTTTATTAAACTGCAGGAAAACACGAAATGCACTTATTATAAGAGAAACTTTATTACAATTATATCCAATAAAGTAAAAGAAATGAAACCTAGTTTCCCAAAAATATCTATTATTGTATCCTACATGTCTCCGTCCTTTATGTATAGAGCATCATCATCATACTTGTACTTTGTATTTTTAATTTTTAGCATCAATTTTATTAATTATTTTATTTAACTTTCCCTGATGATGGTCTATACATAAAAGACCCAAACATATGTAGGATATAATAATAAATATTTTTGGGAACTAGGTTTCATTTCTTTTACTTTATTGGATATAATTGTCGTTTCTAAATGAAGGGATGGATTTCAATAAATTTATTACAATTAGTTCATGTATCAGGTAAAAAAACACTACAGAAACTTACAGACATTAATAAATAAAAGTGCTTGCATATTAATTCTTTATTATATTTTATATTATAATATACAAAAATAATGGTTAATCGCTAATACAAAAGACACAAATCCAGTGTTGTTCACTTATACAGAGTAGTTGAAATTCGTGAAATAGTATTGACGTTTACGAAACAATGAAGGTTACAAATTTTATTAAAAACACTGTTATTTTCTAGTATACAGGTTGTCCGGGAAATAAGAAACCTTTACAGAACACAAATTCGCAACGAATTTTAAACAAATTCCAAAAAAAATTCAAATTATCGTGTAAAAATCAATCACAAATAGAGGCATGTAACGGCCTACATTCAATTATACGGGTTCTAGGTAAATTCTTCGAAAACAATTGTTCGAAAAGCAATTCTTCGAATGAACAATTCTTCGAATATGCAATTTTTCGAAAAACAATTTTGCGAATATGCAATTTTTCGAATGAGCAATTCTTCGAATAAGCAATTTTTGAAACATAACCAAGAAACTGAAACGCACCTTTATTTAGTATGTTACATTTTATTGTATTAAATATATTATAACATCAGACAATTAATTCTTTTAAGATAATGTTACTTTTGTTAATTGGTTAGTGGTCGCGCTATGACCATTTATCGAATAGCCCTGTAACATAATTACGCATGAATTTCTATAGGATAGGGGTTGTGGTATTTTCTAGTTGATTTTCTAACCCCTCCCTAGCAAGATGTAAAGTAAAACCAATTAATGCTTATTAGGCGTTTTATAAGGACCATTTAATTACGAGATGCGCAGCAAATAACAGTTTTATTTTTTCTTCATCGAAGTACTAAAATAAATTATATTTATAGTTTGTGTTTTGTTTATAAATTAATTGAAACTACTCTCTGTTAAAACTATATCGATGGAGCATATAAATGGGTCGTGCAAGAGCTAGTAAATTTTCAAAATTTAGATGCACAAAATTGAATATAATTCTTATTTACGAATGATTATCGTTATATTATTTTATATTGGTTTATTTCTAGAATAGCACATAAATTAGTATTGGCTTATAATTAGCGTCAATGCAAAAACGAATAAAACGGCCATCGATGGGTGCAGCACTCAGCTTGGCGACGCGACGCGATGCAGCGGTGCAAAGTGTCGCTAGATAAGAATCCTATGTTTCTAAATGAAAGCATTCTCACTTGAGCTGCACTAGCCTAACCTAACCTAACCTGACCTGACCTGACCTGACCTGACCTGACCTGAGCTGACCTGACCTGACCTGACCTGACCTGACCTGACCTGACCTGACCTGACCTGACCTAACCTAACCTGACCTGACCTGACCTGACCTAATCTAACCTAGCCACTAACCTTACAACAACTACAAAAAGACGAATGCCCCGAAAAATTATACAAAATAATAAAAAATTACCATATCGATAGACAAGTACAAACAGAATACGCAGGAGAAAAAATCACAAAAGCACTGATAAAAGGACACATACAAGGATCAATTAGTGGACCACTTATGTGGAACCAAATAGCAAAAATATTATTAAACTGCGAAAAAGAAGAAGGTACTCATATACAA
>JAHWXV010008161.1:0-16382 GCA_024586415.1 Phrixothrix hirtus | reverse complement strand
GTGTTAAATAACACAGCCCTAAAATTAGTTTGCTTTGCAGTCCAATAAACCAGTTACGCAATAAGCGAAACGTAATTAGAGCACTTAGCTCTTGCTGCCATATTAGACCGCGAAGCAACAATATACAATTTAATTACGAAAATTATTCCCTTTATAGGATATGAAGTTAATAAAACCACAATCTACTTATTGCATGAAGACTTTAATAGCAAATTAATTGGAATTTAATTAATATATATTAACGGATAATCTGAATATATGTTATAAATACCAGAAATTATATAAGCACCCCTTTATATGAAAATTAAAATAAGTTAAAATAAGACATTATGTTCAAAATAATAAAATAGGTACACAACGCAGTGACGAAAAATTTGTAAGACTTCAATGTACGATTAGACACTGGCGCCACCCTTAGTTGGTAAATTAACAAAAAGTAAACCATAAATCATAAACCAATTGGCGACGGCAAACGATTAGTTAACAATAAAAATGTTTATCTTTTATATTTATCAAAAGTTTAATAATATTATAAGTTTATATATAGTTCTGGTTGCAGGAAATAAGAATGGATTTATTCCTAATGCACCACTTTTATTTTATATGAAATCGCAAACTCCCATAACATAGAATGGTATACATATATTCAATACAATTAGACCAAAATCAATTTTACTTTTTAGTTAATTATCACCTTAAGAGGTATTGATAACGAAAGTCTCTTCGTAAGAGAAGCCAGTTCCATTTTTCACCTCATCGCAGCCCGGCCACCATTAGCACTCTCCCTTTGCTGTTATTATATTTAAAATGCCTATAGATAAACCACTTAAGAATGACTATAAAACTCTTATAAATGTTTGAACAGCAGCAATTCATTCAGTATCAAATAATTTTGAAAATAGAATATACGATTCCGGAATCATTCTACATCTATTTTGATATATGTATTAAAATGATAAGCAAAATATAACGAAGTTTTAAATAATTTGGAACCAACTTCATGATTTTGAATTAAAATATGTAAAATATTAATAATTCATTAATAAATTCTTTTAAATTAGGCATCATAGATAATAATCAGTTACTAAATTCCTTGTATTTCTCAATCATTGATTCATTGGAATTCATTAATGTGTTTCAGCTTTATATAGCCCATTACCAAGTTGTAAAGAAAATAACTTATTTTTGATGTTACGTTTTACGTGTAGAATACTTATTGGATTATATTGTTGTTTAAAAATATTTGTTTGTACCGTTAATACAAAAATTTATAGTTGTATCTTTATTGTAAACACTTTTAAATGTTATTGCTTATTTTTCTATTAATAAGTGCAAAGCTTGATGTTTAGTGCTTTGTTAAAATTGATATGCCATAGTAACGGCATTGTTATCATTTTTAGCACATTTTTGTAGTTTTATAGGAAAATATTTAGGATACCGTTGTTGGGTTCAATAGAATAAACTGTTTGCCAGAGCTCCTGTTTAAAACAGTTGTTTTAATAAATAAGCAGTGTTTTTTTTCAGTGCAATTTCTTTCCTTTTGGTAAGAACTGCACATTATAGATTACGCATGGCTATAGTTAGCGCTACCGTAAAGTCGTAATCTAACACAAAAATTGGTCTACTTCGAACCGGATGGTGACGATAAATTTAAGGGTGTTAATGAATCAAGCTTGAACTTAGTCTATCTATTATTAATCATAAAACTGGGTTTCGCCGTAAATTCGATTTACAATAAGATAACTTAAGATAATATATTATCAAGCGATTTCAATTAAACACATTTGAAAATGGGCTTGTTAGATAAGTGCCTTTACTTTTTTCCTTTTCATTTTTTCTTTGTGTTTATCGTTATATAAATTTAATTCAGTAATGGACCCGATTAAAGATTTAATTTTACAACGGACTCGACTGAAAGGGCATCCCACACGGTTAAGTAACATTTTTGTAAATTTACTCGAAAAAGACGTTAATATAGAAGACAAACTAACAGAATTGAAAGATGCTTTAATCTTAAACAACTACGAGTAATTTCATTTTAAAATAAATAGTTTGTGTGATGAAGAAACTGTTAACGTACATGATAACGATTTAGAAACATTTGAAAATTTATTTTATCAAACGATTTCAAAAATAAAAGCTTTTTAGCTAAAACTGAAAATGCCAAGGAAAATAAACTTTCAACTAGTTTAGTAAATGCTTCAGAAGGTTCATTAACGCTTTCTAGTATTTCTTTGCCCTCATTTAAGGGACATTTTTAAAATTGGGTTGAATTTTACAACTGCTTTGATTATATCATAAATTCTAATCCTAATTTATCAAATATTCAAGCATTATATTATTTACAGTCCTGCGGAAACCTTCAAGCTTCTTCCCAAAATTATCTCATAGTATGTGACATCCTTAAAACACGATTCCAAAATGAAAAACTTACTATTCAAAATAATATAAGGTCGCTTTTTAATTTGAAACCAATTAAAAGGGATTTTCGAATTGCGTTGCAATGTTTTTTAGATCAACTTCAAAACATCATTTCTACATTAAAAAGGCTTGGACAGCCAACTACCGATATTTTATTTATATACATATTAAGTGGAAAATTAAGTCTTTCTACGCGCGACTTGTGGGAAAGCGAATTAATTAAATCAAATGGTGACTTTCCTCTACTGAATACATTTTTGGAATTCTTTAGAAAACAGTGTGAATATTTAGCTTCCTTGCAAGCCAATAATTGCGAACAAAAACCTTCAAAAAGCACTAATTTAGGTTATTTACAAAAATCTAGCACAATTTCAAGGGCTTACATTGCAAGTACTTCTTATGAAACAAAATGCTTTTACTGCCAGGGAAATCACCTCATTTATCTCTGCGACTCCTTTATAAAATTAGAAATTGGGCGAACATTTTCTGTGGTGAAACATTTGGAACTTTGCATTAATTGTTTACAAGCGGGTCACCTTAATGATCAATGTAAAGCCAGGGGTTGTCCAAAATGCAACAAAAGGCACTATGAAAATGAAAGCGAAGAGAACTCGAATTATAACCTGGACAATCTCATTTCGGATAAGATTGCAAATAAACTAGGGCAAAGCTCTTCTACTAACAAGTCCGAGTTAGATGCGCTACTATTGAATAGCCAATAAACTCTTTATAGTGGTCCTAACGGAATTGCAAAAATAGCTCAAGTTATCCTTCCCACTGTATGTGTAAATGTTGATGACAGCTCGGTAAACCGCATCGATGCAAGGCTCTTTTGTATCCTAGTCTCAATCAAATTTCATTACCAGGATCTATGTAATCGTTTAAATATTGAGAAGGTAAATAGTAATTACACCATCTCGCGGATCTGTAATTACTTATCCACTGTAAATTTCAAGGGTGAAATAAGTAAATGTTCCATTTTTGATAACTTTAAAACTAAGACCTCCTGCCTGGTGGTAGAACGAATTACCGATAATTTGCCCATTATACCTTTCAATTTAGCTGATCTAAAGATTCTCTCATTTATTTCTTTAGCGGTTCCAAAACGCAATATTACTGACAACAACGATCTACTTTTAGGACCTAATATATTTTGGGAGGTTTTATGTACGCAACAATGTAAGTTAGGAAAGAATAAACCTCTTCTTCAGAAAACTTTGTTAGGGTAGATTTTAGGTGGTTTCTTACAACAAAATCCTTCAATAAACCGTAACGTATCCCATGTCAACAAAGTCACTGATCAGTCATTACTTAACCAAGTAACTAGATTTTGGGCAATTAAGGGGACAAATAATGTCTTGGTTAAAGGTTATTCACCGAATAAGGAGTTTTTTGAAGAAAACTTTGTTAAAAATACCCAATATTGCTCTTCAGGCCACTTTATTGTTTCTATTCCCTTTAAATCGAATTTATCCCAATTAGGCGAATCAAGGGAACTGGCATTGTAAAGACTATACTCATTAGAAAGAAAGTTTGACCGTTGTCCAGAATTAAAACAAACTTACGTGGATTTTCTCGAAGAATATGTGAGGATGGGCGATATGACCAAAATAAACGAATTCAAGTTTGCAAACGTTCGAAAATGTTATTTGGCGCATCATGCTGCGTTAAAACAAGATAGTTCAACTACGATGGTTCGTGTTGTCTGCGACCATGGTTGAAAAACAAGCACTGATCTTTCACTTATTGATGTCCTGTACGTGGGTCCTGTAATTCAAGACGACTTATTTTCAATGTTGTTAAGATTTCGTATTTACGCTTACGTTTATCACTGCCAATATAGAAAAAATATAACGGCGGATTTTAATTAGGTAAGATCAAAGGTCTTCACAATTAATTCTATCTAGAACGTACAGCAATCAAGCGGTAGGGGTATATCAATTAAACACCGTTACCTATAGTACAGCTCCTGCTTCCTTTCTAGCCGTGAGAACTCTTAAACAGGCTGCTACAGATTATCGTAAAAGGTATCCGAATTCCGCGAAGATTATACAACGCGATTTTTATATGGAAGATCTTTTAACGGGATTTGATACAAAAGAGAAATTGTTTTTACGACGCACAAATTTCGCAATATGGAAATCCAATGGGTTTGAGTTGAGGAAATGGCGTTCTAACAATAGGTTTATACTAGACGATATCATTGTTTCAGATACGATAGAGGAAAAGCTGCATTTTGTAGAAACTCAGGAAGCCAAAACATTAGGCATTCTTTGGGACACTTTTCCAGACTACTTTTTTTGTTATTCTGATAAGCTATTAAATAAGGAAACTATTACGAAGAGAAAGATTTTATCAGTCGCCGCTAAGACTTTCGATGCTTTAGGTTTACTCAGTCCCATTACTATTGTGTCCAAAATTCAAAGGCTGTGGCATCAAAATAATTTAAAATATCAGTTGTTGGACTTTGGCGATAAACTACAATGGCTAAGTCTTATAAAGGTACCTCGTTATGTGTTTGGTTTATCTAGTAGGAAAAATGCTAATTTGGAATTGCAAGGATTTTCCGATGCGTCCAAAGATGCATATGGAGCTTGCGTGTTCATTAGGTCTTCAAGCCATCGGGGCCTAACAAAATGTTTACTTTGCGCAAAGAGTCAAGTCGCTCCCATAAAAAACTTGTCTTGCCCAAAATTAAAACTATGCGGAGCTCTGGTTTTAAGTAGATTATTGCACAAGTCGAAGCAAGTTTTACAAATCATTTTTAACTCAATGCATTATTGGTGTGATTTGGATAAATGGAAAACCTTTGTCTCAAACCGCGTTGCAGAAATTCAATCCTTAACCAATCACCACGATTGGAGTCACATTAAGTCTGAGGACAACCCAGCTGATCTCCTTACAATACGTTTATGCCCTGCAAAATTTAGTAAATATAATTTATGGTCGTTTAGTCCAATTTGACTACTACCAGTTAGCACGTCCTAGCCTCAGAAGATATTGGTGCTTTCAAAAAGCTTCCAGAAACTAAAACGTTCATTTCTCTATCATTAAATACATTAAACATTGAAATTGCAACGAATAATAGCATATTGCCTTAGATTGCTTTCTAACGCTAGAAACAAATCTGTTCGTTTAACTGATTCAATTTCTGCGAAAGAAATAAATTGGGCAAAAACTAAAATATTAAATACTGCTCAAATGATTGTTTTTGAGAGTAATATAAGATTATTAAAGGCAAACAAGGCAATTCATAAAAGAAGTCCGCTATTATTTCTTAATCCTTTCCTAGATAAGGACAATCTGCTAAGAGTGGGAGATCGTATTCAACAATCTGATTTTCCGTACAATAAAAAGCTTCATATTATCCTTCCTAGCTTTCATTGGTTAACCAATTTGATAATACGTGATGAATGTTTAATACAATATTAGCCTTACTACGAGAAAGGTACTGGCCCATGAAGGGTAGTGATATTTTTAGAAGGGTGGTTCATAATTGAATTTTGTGTCAACTAGCTAATCCTACACCCATTGGAACCCTCATGGGAAATCTTCCCAAACATCGAGTTAATGCTGCACCTCCCTTTAGCGTGTCTGGTATAGATTACGCAGGCCCATTCTTAATAAAGGAAAAAATTGTCCGAGGGTCTAAGCAAATAAAGGGATACATATGTCTCTTTATACGTCTGGTTTCAAGGAGTATTCACGGAATGTTTCCTTGATGCGTTAAAACGTTTTATATCAAGAAAAGGTTTACCGTCTGTCCTTTATTCTGATTATGGACGGAATTTCGTGGGTGCTAAGACAGAGCTCTCAAATTTTTATTCATTTTTGTCAAAGCAGGAAAATTAAGCTATTGTCATAACAGAACTAGCGGAAGATCAGATTTCTTGGCATTTTATTCCCCCTCATGCCCCAAACTTTGGCGATGCTTGGGAGGCGGGTGTTAAATCTATTAAAACTTATTTAAAAAGGATTGCAAATAATACTAATTTAACATATGAACAGTTTTACACATTACTGAATCAAATTGAAGCTGTTTTAAACACCTCTCCATTAACCCAGATCCTGAAGATTATGAACCTCCAACTCCCTCACTAACAACTTTACCGGAGTCGAGTCTGTTGTTTAGGCCAGAAAACAGATTGACAAAATTTTAACACACTCAAAAAATATGTCAACATTTCTGGAAAAGATGGAGCGAAGATTACATCATTGAATTATAGGCCCGTTTAAAATGGAACAGGTTCTTCCATGCGTTGCTATAAACGGGCGTGCTTGTTTTAACAAAGGAAGATGTTTCACCGTTTAAATGGTTCCTGGGGCGTGTGTTGGAAGTGCATCCTGGAAAAGATGGGATTACAAGAGTGGCCACAGTGATAACGAGAAGTGGGAGTATAATTAAGCGTGATGTGTCCAAGTTTTAAGGATTTCTTCATCTTTTTTCTGTTCTTTGTTTCATGTTTAAAATATTGAAAACCGTTGTTTACACGGAGGGCGGCATGTTTGTACTGTTAATAGAAAAATTTGTGCTTGCACTTTTATTATAAACACTTTTAAATATTATTGTTTATTTTTCTATTAATAGGCGCACAGTTTGATGTTCACTGCTTTGTTAAATTTATATGCGATAGGAATGGTATTATTAACACATTTAGCACATCTTTGTAGTTTTATAGGAGAATATTTAAGATGCCTTGTTGGTTTCAATAGCATAAAGTCTTTGTCAGGGCTCCTTTTTAAAAACAGTTATTTTAATAAATAAACAGTGTTTTTTTTTTGCAATGCCATTTCTTTCTTTTTGGTAAAAACGACACATTCTACATTTTAGATTACATATAGCTTAGCGCTACTGAAAAGTCATAATCTAACACAAACAATATTAAATAACTAATTCGTTATCAAAATATGATTTTCTGTGGAAAATGGCAATATCATAGAACTTAGAATGGAAATATATTAGTAAAGTAAAGTAAAATAACATGCCTTAGAAACATATGATCCAATCTTAGTAAATACAAATGAAAATAAGAGGGCGTCTTTTTTTCAACTTCAGACGGTACGTAAAACACAGACAAGTGTAAATAACCAAATGAGTTTACCATCAAAGGTTAGGTACAAATATGGTTACTATTAGACATTGTCAGCGTAAAGATTGAGGCATTTTTTATGGTTGATGACAAGCTTTACAATCCCCTCTTCATAGAATGTTGCCGCCAGCGAGTTAATATTACCTTCGTGTTGTTTTAAAATCGTCATTAGTCTCGAACATCTCCCATCCTATCCACCTTTTTACTTCAAGGTAGAGGTGCAAGTCGCTCGGCGTTAAATTAGCGCTATACCCCGAGTGTTCAAAAACCTGTCGTCAAAATTGCTAAAGCAGCTATTAGGTTACAACACCATTTTGAGGTCGAGCATTGTGATGAATCAAAAGAACTCCAGAAGTCAGCGTGTCTCTTTTTTTATTCTGAATGGCTCCCCGCAGTCGTCGTAATGTCTGACAATAAACAGCTGTGTTCACGGTAGTCGCCGGTTCCGTAAACTCAATAAGCAATACACTTCTGGGTTCCAAAGCACGCCATTCTTAACCTTCCTATTGTTTAAACTTTTTCGGTCTGTTTGGAGAGTTTGAGTGCATCTATTGTAGTCACTGTTGTTTGGTTTCGGGGTGACATTGAATCCCAGTCTCATCTTCAGTCACAAGTCAAAAAATGTTCACCTCCAGCCTCATAATGGGTTAGGAATTTATGGTAAACTTTTCTGTTACGATATACATGTGTCTATGTTCCACTTCATTGTGAACATCAGTTCGGCCTTTTTTAATTTTCTACACCGCTCAGGCACAACACAATCACTCAGAAGTTTTTACCATATAATTGGATCATTCTTCTATGAATTTCAACTATACTATTCCCTTCTTGAAGAAACCCATTTACACTACGCAACTTGTACTTGGCAGGGATTTAGTTGTAGCAGCCGTGTTTATATACCAACACCTTAGCTCACATTGTCCTAATGACATTGGAAGTGACAGTGATTATTGTGGGGACATAAGCATTCATCCTACTTGATTAGCTGTTTATCTATACGGTCGTAGGTTGAATACAAAACAACAGTTGGCTCATAAACAATATCGATACTTCTATATTTACCCGAACAAGTTCCGGCATTGTACTCGCGTAATGGAACACTTAGAAGAATTATTACTAAAATTCTGATGATACTGGTGTTTAGAACTTTGCAAATAAATTATATAAGATAAACGTACATTTGAAGGTTTTTTAATTTAAGCCGTTTCTCAATTTAAAGGGTTATGAGAGTTATTATAACAATTATCATATATCTTATTCTCGTATAAATCTGTTCCTCCTATAAGTGATTTTGATTTTAATTAATAGCCAGTCTTGCATTACTATAATTTAAGATAATTCTTACTTCTATTTCAGCATTACCTTTACGTTTTAAGTTTTATCAGATTGGCATTTTTCACTTAGAATCAATTTTAATAACTAACTATTTAATATTTTTTGAATAACTAAATACACCATTCGGCAGCGTGTTTTTAATATAAATAATTAATTATGTATAATAAATTTCTATTGATTGCTGGTAAATAAGAATGGACTTAGCCCACTCCCATTAACTTTTAAAATATTATTGTAAAATAATTTCTGCAGAAATGTTTACTCAAGAGAATTTCTTTTTAAAAAGAAGTTAGTTTAATAAAAACAATACTAAATTACTGAAAGGAGCACAAAATTCCTCAACTATACGTTTACAAGTCCATGTTATAGCTAAAAATGTAATTAAGCTTCTAATACAAACGGAAGGTAATTTTTTGTACAATTCTTAATGATTGCGCGGTATATAATTACCTTTTAAGGTACCACTTTAAATACATCTCAAAGATAATCATTTACAGAAGGAGTTTGGCATTGAATTGATTACTTTAACGCCTAATTGTAAATGAATATCTTTAGCTGCTACACCAAATGTTTACGATATGATAAAAACGACACTACTATAAGTATAATTATAAATATATGCAAGATAAAGTTATCGAATTTTAAGCTTGTAGCTTTTACTCATTCTATTAAAAACGTATTTTGCGTCTCTAAAATAATGTCTGTATTCATCTTAAGTGTCTGGTAAAAATTTTCATTAATTTCACCTATAAAAATTTTATAGTGTTATTAAGAGTGCGCTAACTTTGAGTATTTATTACCTAGAATTATCGATTACTAGTGTCAAATATTTAGCTGTGCGCTAACTTTGAGTATTTATTACCTAGAATTATGGATTACTAGTGTCAAATATTTAGCTGTCTTTGATTATTACACTAGCATTCCAAATTAGAAAGCTTTATAAATTTGTTAGCTATTTCAAATTTTACTTTCAGCTGCAATATCAGAGTGGTGTAGGGTCACATTTGAGTATTATACATATTATAGAAGGTCCAGTCCGTGTTAATTAGATCCCGCATAATGCATTTTGTTGTTGACTTAAAAGGCATCCATAGTCTAAAGGTTTAGTTTTAATTAAATTGCTAGCGAACATCGAATATATACGAAGCATTTAAAATCGTGTGTATCCTAAAGTTACAAAGCATTATTCGTACATTTCTACTGCAAATGAGTACTTAAAATTTGCCTCCATGATTTAAAATATTATCTAAATATGATATTTAAACTTAATTTTCCCTCTATTTTATAAAACCATACTTATATGTATAGGGTTAGAAAATTTTTTAGAAAATTAGGTTTACTTAAATGTGTT
Organism: Phrixothrix hirtus; assembly: GCA_024586415.1. NCBI lineage: Eukaryota > Metazoa > Arthropoda > Insecta > Coleoptera > Phengodidae > Phrixothrix > Phrixothrix hirtus. The sequence continues at coordinate 6,185 of JAHWXV010008161.1, read as the reverse complement.
CAGGTATCTACAAATGTTATAACATTTATACCTGCTTTCTATCCATGGCTACCAGTTCACCTTTCGACGAATTCACAACACAATGAAGAAAATCATAGAAAATGTTTCGAGTTTTCTAGGTAATTTCTACTTTCAAAATAATAATATTGGAAAGTTGAGGTAAGAAAAATTTGTCTTTGGGCATTCCCATAGAAAATTTCAGAACATGTCTAAATTTCGAATCTATCTGTTGAGCTAGAAAAATTTTGATTACATTCCTAATGGATCTGAATAAATCACTTTCAATAGCGTTAACAATAGATATATGCCCATATTTTTATGGGATAAATTTAAAAAATTTTTGCTGGGATACCTTGCCATGCGACAGATCATGGAACTACAATAGTTACAGCTATAACCTATGAAGAGTTAACAAGGAACGCATTCAGGTAGTTTCATCCACTTTTGGATCGCCATAGCTTATGGTTTTAAACAGTAACGTCGAAAACTTAACTGGGTCCAATAGACATTAACGAAATAAGAGCGAATACACGAATACGTTTGTATATAACGGGTTAGGCATCTGGTATCATCTATTTTCAAAAACATACTGTAAGGCTAAAAATTAATACAGTAAAACAATTTTAGTACAAATAACAAATTTAATATGTACAATTTAATTTTTAAAAATTACGTATTTCAAATGCCCACCATTAATCCTTATACATTTTTGTAATCTATGTCTAAAATTTAGCATAACTGATTCCAACATTTCTGCTCCAATATTTCCTATTTCTTCGGAAATGTGAGTTTTAAGTTCTCATATTGTATTGAGTGAGACGTCTCTCGTAAACTTTTTACTTTAGATATCCCCAAAGGAAGAAGTCGGGAGCCGTTAAATCTTGGGAACTAAAGCGCCATGTTATGTCACCAAACCTTGGTATCAAGTGATCCGGAAACATTTCTTGCAATAAAACTCGAGTCTGCCGTGATGTATGTGCAGTAGCACCATCCTGTTAAAACTAAATTTGATTCTGCCCACGTCTACGTAATTCTGCTCCTAAACATGTCTCTAACATATGAGCATAACGTTCAGAGTTAATTGTGACAGTTTGATTATTTTCTTCGAAAAAATATGGTTCTATGATCCCAAACGACGAAACACCACACCATATGGGGACTTTGAGGCCATGACGCGGTTTTGTATGAAGCTGTTGTGGATTTTCCTCAGATAAGTAGCGGAAATTTTGCTTATTAACATAGCCGCTTAAATGGAAATGAACTTCGTCTGTCATAAGCAAAGAATTTAGCTGGTGTACATCATTTTCAAGAATTCGCAAAAACTGCCTATAGAAAGCAACGCGAGCAGGTTTATCTGCATCTTCCAACTTATTAGCTACTTGAATTTTGTTCTGGCGAAACTTCAAATCAAAATGCAGAATTCTTTGCAAAAGTCCTATTGGAAATATACAAAGCAAGTGATTTTTTCGACGCAGATCGCTTCGGGTTTCTCTTTACAGCTTGTCTGACACGTTCCATGTTTTCAGGTATTCTGACAGTACTTACACCTCCACTAAAATTTGAGAAAACGTGCTCCTTTTATTTTCAAAATCTCAGACCTACCTCATTATGGTATGCCGTGTTGGAATTCGCCCGTGCCTTCCTACATTAAATTCCGGACGAAAATTTTTTTGCTTCTGCACAACTGATTGAGTTAATATAAACCCTTTTACAACAAAAACACGTTCATTAGTTAAACTGCAAATGATGCACAATCAAATTTATCAGTATAACTGTCAATAGGAACATAACGTTTCCATAGAAACCTACTAAAAATAGAGGATACCAGATGCCTAAGCGTTTATAATGTATAATTTTGTAATTATATCAAGGGTGTTTAGTCCAAATTTTTAAGGTTTCGCTAGACAATTAAGTTTAAAGTACTATCAAATACTTACAGAAGGTATCGAAAACACAAAATTTTAACTTTCAATTTTAGGTAGTTTAGCCAAAATCGTTACTGATTTGTTCAATTTTCTTTCGTAGTCATTGCAAAAATTTCAACACCAACATTATAAATCTTTGGCATATACAAGACGCTTACAATAGACAAATACGCCGTTTTGTTGAAATATAAATATTTTTGTAACATATCTAATACTTAAAAATATTTGTTTGAGTGTTCATAAGTTTATTGGAGTTTAGTATACCTACATACTATATTATTGCAGTGTAGATAGTACAATTTCTCCCACAATAAATGAGATACAAATTCCCGGTTATGAGAATATTATTTAACGGCACAACTATTATCCAGTACTATAGGACTAGTATGTCATAAAATTTACATAACTTATTGCCGTGAGCACCTGCAGTTCAAGAGATTGCAATGCTTATAAATGCAATAAGTATTATTACGAAAATATTTCAAGACCATCTTCGGAGATTACGTTGAGAACATTCAAGGAATAAGTTTTACAATTCGCATTAGGAAGTCAATTATGCTACAATTGCATTCGTTGAAAATTAACTAATTCTCTGTTTGTAAAGTCGACACTCTGTAAAATATATTGGAAAACTTTCTGCTGTTATTATTATAGTGTCTGTAAAAGAATAAACTGTCTTTATAGAAATTGGAATCCAAAGTCGTTATACCTTATAATATAAATACTACTTGCAATGTTTTCAGGAGTTAGCCTCTAAAATAAATAAACATATGAACATAGTTTGGAACCTCTGCGAGCACACACATGTCTAGAACATTTGGAATAGGGAAATGTAGGCTTGGCTTCATTTGGAGCTGAAATTGAGGTGAACGATTATTATAGTGTGGCCAACTCTTAGATTTCAGTTTCGTATAATTTGGACTAAACACAGTTAAGTAAACAGGAATTGAAATAATTTAAAACGCAATATATTAACCAGTACTATTGCTTACCATCTAATATACAACCTCAAATAAGAATAGAACGTGAACGCCTTTACGCACGCTTCTTTTCTTAATATCTATCATCCAAGTGGATCACTCTTAACCCCTCTCGTTTATTTCCTCCCAGTGTATTTCTGTTTAAAGTTATATCTCTGCATTACTGAGAACTTGCAATGTAATTTATGAATACATAAAATACGGGTATGTATTACAAACATTTGTATGGCATTTATTTATTAACGCATAGTAACGCTATATCTTAGCGTAAAATTAATCAATAAATTTTTTCCAGTTTTTACAGTGTAAATCTTATTACTAAGGCTAAAACGGGAAGGACAGAGATTAGCTTGATAGGAATTTATCGACTAGTTTCTGAAATAAAATGAAAATACTGTTCACGAAGGGTGCAGTAAGAGTTGAGCATCTCCAGGTGCAAGTAGTATCTAGTAGTTGGCTTTACACAATTTCTCAAGAGGTTCACCTTAGGCCCCTCCTACTTTAGTAGTGGTGAATCCGCGAACCTCCCAATTTAATTAGTAGCAGACATCCCCTCCTATAGAGTAGGGACCAAACAACGATATTTATGCAGCAACAGCGCGTTCTAGAAATCAGCTGGCTACATCAATCCCAGGAGAGTAGGCATATTAAGTCTCCCAGGATAGCTTTGGCATCAAGTGTTTGACTATTTCAGGGGAGTATTCAGATTGAGGTCCCGCAAATAGTTTAAGGCAAGCCCTGTTTCTCTATATATCTACGCACAGCCAAGAATTTTACGATGGTACCCTAGGCCAATTCGATAAAGCCACAAGATGTTACACAACTACGGATAAAAATGGGAAGCTTTCTCGCTCCTATCAACAAACTACTGCCAACAAGAGTACGAATTAAAGAAATAGAATGACGCTGAAAAAATAAAATATACGAAAACTAGTAGTCAAAATGTCTATTGCAAACAGCCAAGGAAACTCACTAATAGCAAGCAGCTCCACCCTCGGCTCTGGCGCCGAGTGAGAACTAGATAAATTAATGGACTCACTAGTGCCCATCATAACCATTACAAGCAATGGAGTCTCCCAAAGTGTATCAGATACTTATTTTGATCAAGAAATTAAAAAAGTTGCTGAAGAAAATAACTTCGGTTCCATTCAAGCACTAAACCACAAAAAAGGCATCAAAGTGTTTATAGAATCCCAAATTGATTTCATCAAATTATGTAAAATTACATATTAATACATATTAATTACAAAGCAAAAAAGAACTAAAAGTCGTTATTCGCGATGTCCCAGAGTCAATCTATGTAGAAGAGGTCGAAAATTACCTCACGGGAAAAAGGAATACCGCAGAATTCGGTAAAAAGATTAGTCAACAAGAATAGAAAATTCCTTATGGTCCATGTCAATACAACAAGAACCGAGAAGGATAGATAGATTTTTCCGATCAAGATATCTTGGAAATTAGGTAATTAATTACGACTCCTCTGGCTAAAAATGAATAGAACTCAAAGATACTATTTAATTTCAATCAAAATAGCTATTACTCATAAATATTTTTTAAAATGAATGTAAATTTCCTTAAAATTTAATAAATAAGACCTATATTTATCCTTCAAAACCACTTCTATTGAATAGTATGCACATAAAATAAAGCTAATTTAATCCAATTCAGTTTCGCAGCACATATATTTTAATACCTCCACTAATACTTGCGAGTCTTTAATCTTAAGAAGTATTAAATCTGCATTCCAAGTATATTTCTTGTTAATTTTCTAATAAGTAATTAATACAATTTATAGAATAGACAGTGTTAAAATTTCGTTCGATAGTAATATTCCAATTGAATACAAAATATTTATATAGTTGAGATGCTTTTACGAAAATTACATTTACTTATTGCTTCAGGGTTCCATCACCAGGCTCAATGTTTTCGTTTTGCAATAATTGAACCAAAAAGTGGTCACGGTTCACATTTCCTGTAAGATTGAACTACTACAGATTGCAATAAATTTATCGTCGTTAAACTTTATAGCCTATGTAGAATTATATAATTCAGCATTTAGTAGTTCATAGATGACTAACGTAACAACTTTCAAAGTATATTTTTCGCTTTCGGTAACGAGATAAACTGATTTAGTTTAAGATACACAAAACAGTCAACAGAGAATTATCTACTGGCATGTCTTGAGTTCTTAATTCTAATAAGAACATCTTCAGGACACCCTTTGTATCTATACAATTTAGCTTTTCAGATGTTTGCGCACACTGAGAGAACAGAATAATAATGGTAAACAAATTGCTTTGTTTGGACACAATTGTGTCAACATTAATTCAGGTGTTTTTTTCAAGAATATTCCTACATAATGATAAAAAACAAAGTAATAGATTTAACTGATATGTTTTATTACTTTGAACAAATTTGGTGAATATTAGTAAAGCTTCATTTGCGGCAACAAGGTCATAGTTCCGAAGTATTCTAGAATTATTTTTTGTGCACAAACATATATCAATAGCTAATTACAGCATTGTTATTTGAGTCTACAAAATTCAATATTTATCTCTAAGTAACAAAATAGTAGTCAATATATGGTAAGTCCAAAAAGGTATTTATTAGGGAGAACTATGGAGTACGTTACGTATAAAATGAATAAGCTCAGGGGTAAGATTGGGCATCATACTATTAAATTAATGATCATTTTTCAGTTATTCTCTTGTAATTGTATAAGTGTTTAAATATTGCATTCTCCTGAATAAATTTGTTTCTGAAAAAGAAATAACTGCTTGTCTAGTGAAGTACTATGAAAAGTACATCTTAAAGAAGCAAACTTGTTCTTATTAGAAATAAAATACACAAAATATCAACCAATCCTGGCTTTAGGGACACCAGCGTCACTTTCATTTACGCTTTGGTTGTATGTGTACATGTTCTTGTGCTGTGTTTAGTTTTGTAGTATGTGTGAAAAAGTTTTAAAGAATTTCCCTACAAATTAGGTCTTGAAACACTCATTCCAAAATATGAAGATAAGTATTTTTTATTTCTTACAAAAACCGTGTATTTATGGTAGCTTTGTAACGTTTATACGATCCGATAGAACAACGCGAAACGCGATTCAAAAAGAATTCCTAAAAATTCTACGCATTTTCGCTATATTCTTAAATACGGGATTGTAATTAAGAAATATTGAATTAAGAACTTGATAAACTGTAAGAAAGTGCAAAGTACCGGGCGCGAGTGCCTTAGCTTAAGTTAAAAATTAGTAATAGAAAAATTGATTAATTAAAAG
>JAHWXV010008153.1:0-12279 GCA_024586415.1 Phrixothrix hirtus | reverse complement strand
TATTAAATAGAAAACTATTTAAAATATTTTATCCTTTTTTTATTAATTACTATATGTACACTTGATATTAATTCATTTTAATAAATATTTTTTTGCAATTTGGTGTTATTTGTTCAAGAGATAAAAACTGATATAAGAGATACCAAAGTTGTAAGAGGTAAACGATTATTCAAGGTTGTCCATACACAAAGGATAGGCTACCACAAAGTGAGGTTAGTGGTAGTTGACCCCTTAAATTGAATTTATAAATAAGCAGTACCGCTCGACTAACCAAAAATTAATTGATAAAACATCAATAAAAGTCGCGACCACCAAACATGATTTACTGAGTGCAAAGACAATTAAAGAATTTATATTTTGCCGAGGATAAATCAGTCGCGCGGGTCTTGTTCGCGAGGAGGGTCTTCTTCTGATTTGCGCAGATGCTGTTGTCTTAATTTCCTTCATTTCAGGTCGGAATTTCTATGGAATAACAATTTGTTAATTGACGTCATTTATTGATCTGACACAATTTCGACCTCTAGTATGAAACGAACATTCACGGTAATTATTTTCTAATTGTTTGGATTTCTCAATTTAATTTCGAAATAATAATAATAAGAATGAAATTATTTACAGAACAATTTATTAAAATAAAAAGAAAATAAAATAAAGATTAATTTGTATAAATAATCTATTAGCAAATTAGAACTTAAATTTGTTAATACAATGAATAGCTTAAAGACAGGTCATCGTATTTAATTGACGGTAAACTGCGGCGATGTGTCGTCTTGATATTAGCGGGGGGTGGTACATCGTTCGTAGCTTCGAGGTCTCCTTGCAATATTGAACGCGTCAGCTTTAGTAAACCCTGCATTGTTAGTACAACCGCGTCGCTTGCGAGTGTGATGCACGCGTAATATTACGGCAGAAGGCCAGAATGAGTATTTAATGGAACGGCGTCTGGTTGTGCCCGTGAAGTTTGCTACTAGGTATGATAAGACGTCGTGACGTCAGGCCTAGTTAGCAGAATGCTACCGAGCGACGAAACGTCCGGCGGTTATGGGGATCTAAAAATCAGGATACCTGCGTCTCCGCTAATGGTACAATTCGAGGCACAGGCCAAGGGTCATCTGCTTACGGGATCAGCATAAACAGCGCCGTTGGCGCTCGGTTACCTAGCAACAAGAGGGCCACAGGGGTTGAGGTGCTCTAGCAATCGGATCAACCCTGTTACTTAACAACGTAGTTTGATCTGAATTTAGAGCCAGGAAACGTGAAACTTTCCCTAGGTTAACTAAGCTGAGTACTCTCCTCCATTGCTTTATTATGCCGAGTGCCTTCTTCTTGCTGTTTTCTGCCTTTGCATCGTTGACCGTATTGGAAATGGTAGCCGCTTCACCGCTGAGGCTACCTCCAGCCAACTAGCCTGCAAATAGTGGAACTGAAAAGCAGTTAAGGGACCACCCTTTCTACATAGATGTTTAATGCTAGCCATTTGCATCTTTTCTATTCCACATGCAGATTTAATTGTAGATGTTACAAGGGATAAAGCAATTTTTATTAGATCCCCAATGTCTTTACTGTAAAGAGGAGGAGGTCTTTTGCGTTTAATTGCAACTGCTATTTTCTTTATAAAATGTGGTTTAAAACTTAACTATACGGCCAGCGGTATTCTTTCTCACCTTCTTACGTTTTCCAATGAATATTACGCCGCCACTGCGTCGACGTCGTTTCTTTGGCAGATGCCCCCGTCGATGTTGCCGTCTACTTGTCTTATTTGTCTAGTCTTCAATTCCATACCAACCTTAGGTTTCATCTTTATTACTTCAGCTACAGATCAACGGTCAGTTTTTCACTTATCCAAGCGTCTTTTATTTTAGCTCTACTTCAAGCCTTCTGTTGCAATTTCAAGTCTGTCTGATGGCGATCACTTAAATTGTTGCTATCTCTGTACGCAATGTCATGTTATTTGCATTCTTTATCCAACAAAATCTTTCCTCCAAGAATTTCAAAATATTTCGCGTTGTATTTTAAGAAAAGCCGTGCATTCAACAAGTCAAAGATCTTATCTGTGCCTAGAAAATAATCAGTAACTATTTCAAAATCGTCTGTAATATTAGTCTTGTTAATTGACACTGTTAGGTGTTATATTATTTTTAACAGAATAATTTTCTATTCTCACTACCTCATCCCATTTTGTTCTTTAATACATTATTAGTATGATATTATAAAATGTAAGATCTGAATTATTTAATAGTTGATGTTCCGTTGTTTTAGTTTTCGTTCCGTTTTAAAGTAAAAACATGCTTTTTTAATATAGTTTATTTTAAACGATAAGTACATAAACCCAGTATCATTAGAAAGGAAATTAGATCTCTTTTTGTCAAGGTCAGGGACAACTAGGATTTGTATTTAAAAAATACAATTTTAAGTTATATCGTTTAAACCAAACATTTTGAAAAACTGATAAATTTTTCATAGCCTACGTAAAAAATGTATTAACAATGCTAAAGAATGTTGGACTTAGCTCTGAAAACGAAAATGTAGAAACTACCGAAGAGAATGTAAAAATTCAATTTTCCCGTTATCCGTTCTAAACGACTAAAATTATTACAACTTTTAAGCCAGTTATTAGTTGGCCTGAAAATACTGAATACTTTCTCTTATTTAACCGAATCTCTTCCTCTTCCCGTTTCCAATGTCCCCATGCTTAAAGTAACCTTTTGGACGTCTTGTATAAGACCACAAATTTAAATATTACAAATAAACTCACCTTTTTTAAATTTTGGCAAGTAATCCATATACTCAACATCATGTTTTCTTTTATACGACGTACTCGCCTCAGCTAAATCAATGTCAGAGATACCTCCTTGTTTTTCTAACATTTGACGCATTGTTATGTTTACATCTTTATCCACAGCTACAGACATATCCACACCCACATTTAGTTCACTTTGTGTGGTGCTCATTTCAGAGTATTCAGGAATAGTATCCAAAGGGGTTTTCTTTGACACCTTCTTACCTAATAAATAAAATTTTTTAAATAAAATAATTGAATGTAAAACTTTAAGTGCTCAAGTGTTCAATAAATATTTATAATGCGCAGCAGCTTTGTACCTCCATTTTTGCAATAAAAAATGTGAAATTCATTTAAAAATTTCAACTTGCCCCTTCATAAATCTCTATAGACAAAAACCAGACAAAATTTTATCACTATTGTTTAGATCTTTGTAAGTTCTACAATGTTGATTCTTAAATATTTTTGTTATAACTTTATCGTTTTTAAGATATTTACATCTCCATACATTTAAATCACCCTGTATTATGGATTGATCCTTTCCGTGGCTTTATCTAATGTCAAACCTCCATATTTTATAGTAAAAATATCTTATATATAAACTCTCTAAATACTGAAAATGAATATAACTCAAGTGTTCATTTACACCGAAGTTAGATATTAGATCATTACATCTTAAGAAGAATGAAAAAACAATTAAAACGACTATACCCTAAACTATTTTTAAGTTTAAATTAAATTAAATGTATGTTAATACTTAATTTGTTTTGTTAAATGAAGTTCTTAGCTGTTTCAATGGATAGATTTTTAATTAAAAGTTAATACGAATTATAAGTAATATAAAATAACAACGTTTATTTCACTCGGCACATTAGTGGTAATATAAACACACTGTTTGCTATATTGAAATGGTCTATAACCTATTCAACACTTAAGTATTAACACTGCTTTTATAAATTAGAAGCATATTCAAGCTTAATATACAGGGTAATTGTTAAATCTACCGACAAATTTTGACCATACAGACGGAGGTAGTTCGAAATCAAGAGAAAATTTTTTTTAAATTCCTTGCCGTTTCCAAAAACCGGTCATTAACGAAATGATACAAGCCTATTTAAGAACCACTGCAATAAGGCAACAACTGAATATGTGGTTGTAAGCGAAAGAACTATAAACACACGACGCAGCTAGTAGTCACTCTAAAATCTAACTTGTACACAAATCGAGGTTATTCATTTCATTAAAGCGTCTCGTTCTTTACAAATATGTTCTGTGCGTGTTTGCGTGCGTGCGTGAGTATGCTCGTGCTTGCATGGGCGGGTGTGTGCACGTGCGCGTGCATGTGTGCATGCGTGATTACGTTCGTGAATGCGTTTGCGCATGTACGCGTACTTGTACGCATGCATGCGTGCATTTTTGTGTGCGTGTATGCCTGGGAGCGTGCGTGAGTGGTGTGCGTGCGTGTGTGCATGCGTGCTTGCGTGTATGCGTGTGCGTGTTCGAGTGCGTGTGCGTGTGTGTGCGTGTGCGCGTACGCGCGCGTGAGTGCGTGCATGTGTGCCTGCGTGCGTGCGTGTGTGTATGTGTGTATGTGTGTATGTGTGTGTGTGTATGTGTGTATGTGTGTGTGTGTGCGCGTGTGTGTTGTTGTGTGTGTGTGTGTGTGTGTGCGCGTGTGTGCGCGCGCGCGTGTGTCTGTTGACACGATAACTCGAAGACGAAAAGTACTAAATAAACAAAATTTTATATTTGAGGTTGCATTTATTGAAGTACACAACTGCAACAATTTCTCTAAAATCGGATAACGGGAAGTGCCACTTCACTGATGTCATTTTCAGGTTTTTTGAGATTTTCTCGAAATCGACTCTAACGAATTTTTAAAAATTTACTTAATTTCTTAGGCATATAGTTTAGACCGTTTCACAGAAACTTCTCCGTAAATTGAGTAACCGGAAGTACTTTTACTATTAACTCTGAATTAAATAACTATGAAACTAAAAGTCCTACCTAAATTAAAATCTGTTTGTGGTCATAACTACCTTGCTATGTAAAATCAAGAATTTGGTTAAAATCTGAATAACCGGAAGTACCACTTTATCTCTGTCGTTTTGGATACTTTCCAAGTTTTTCGTTTTTCTCGGTTTTTTTTAAATCGTCTGCTGTCTTACAATATAGATTGTTCCATTTAAATTAAACAAGTTATTACTATTTAAAGTTTGTAATTATTTGATCTTCACTTTGGACACCCTGTATATGCTAATCAATTTTTCATACGTGCAGCTAAAAATCTAATCAATTAGTATACTTCAGTGTAAGTATCATTTAAAGAAAGATAATACATGTTAAGAATGTAAACATTAAAATTGTCATTAGATTTCCACAAGGGACAAAATATTTTGAAAACCGTAAGGTTTAAGTGAGGTAAACTTTAGCAAAATATACCTTTATTTTGATGATAGAAGCAAAAATGAGGAGATATACACGATATTCCATTTGAAAAACTACAACTTTGATACCATTTGGGGTTTTTGGAACAACCTGTACATTGTGAAACTAATTTTAAAATGTACATCCTTAGACGTCGCAAATACAAAACCTTTTTAAAAGCATATAGTTTAGCCATAGTATTTCGTGTCGTATAAGGTAAATAACTCTGTATATATATTTATTTAATAAGTGTGTTTTAATTTTCAATTGCACACCCTTGTATTTGCTTTATTTATTTTCTGATCAATTTCAAATTTTGATCGAATGTACCATTTAAATGAAATTTTTTTACAAATTTTGAATAATTTTACTAAGAATTACTAGCCTATTGCAATCAAAATAAACATAAAAAATTAAAACGTCATAGTAGACCTAGTTTTATGTTAAAAAGTTATCAAGAAAAATTGTTCAGAATTACAAAAATAGTCGAAATCCAAATTTTCGCCCAAAAATTCTCATTTTTTATATTGTCATGAAATCCATGCAGTTACTATTTTACTGAACTAAATTATCATAATAACAAAAATTATCCTTAGAAACTAAATTTTATCCCTCTCCACTAAATTTCCATCAAAAGTGTAGAAGACGTGCAATTTTCGATCCGCTTTGTGTGATTTATAGTAATTCTATGCAGTTCTCCTTGCGTTATTTCGAGGCATACTTGACGAATTTTATTGCAGAGGTCTTCTCTATTTTGAATGGCACTATTATACACTTTTCGTTTTAGTAATCCCCATAAATAAAAGTCTAATGGTGTTATATCAGGAAATCTGGGTAGCCAAAACATTAAAAGACTATTGCGACCTAACCAGTGCAAAGGAAAATTTTTGTTCAAACAATTGCGTACTATAAATAGCATTATGCACTAGCCAGCCGTACAACTGCAAATATAAATTCCTCCTCAGTAACACTGGTAACTCTTCTACGGCATTCTGAAATTCTGTGTTAAAGTAATCCAAAAAAGTTTGTGCATTTAAATTATAGTTGAGGAAGAATGGGGCCATTATGCAATCGTTTAGAACGCCACATTAAATGTTTACCTTTTGAGAATATTTTCGTCTACAGTTAATCGTAAAATTGGGATTTTCTAATGCTCACCATCAACAATCTTGTGATGAGATAACGCCGTTCGTCATAAATGTCGTTTCATCGGTAAAAATTATATTTTTTAAAAACTCTCGATCATTCAAAAAGTTTCCTTGTGCCCACAAACAGTATTCAAGCCGGTTAATTGCGTCACCTTTTTTAAGAGTGTGTAAAAAATTCGATTTAAAGGCTTTTAATTTATGACTTTAAGACATCGCCAAACTTTGTTGTGGGAGACTTCCAGTTGTGAAGCTATTTTTCCAAGGCTACATCTTGGATTATCACGTACTATCTGAAACACAGCTTCGTCCAATGCTTGATTAATTCTACCAATATTTAGATGTTGCTGTCTCGATATAGAAACACTTCCGGTACTATCTATTCAAACGTTTGTTAATATTTGCAACCGTTTTGAAACTAATGCTTCTTTGCGGTTCAATTCCCGAGCTGCTTCTTTGAACGAACGAACGCGTTCACCAACTAAACCCACTAATTCGAACCAAAGTAAATTACAACAAGAAATCAAATGAAGTCAAAACCAAATCAAATCCAGTCAAAGTAAATTACAAAAAGAAAATAAAACCGGTCAAAATAAATTACCAAAAGAAATCAGAAATAAGTTACAAGAAGAAATGTTATTAGTTAAATCCAATCAAAATAAATTACAAGAAGTCGAAGATATCACGGAAAAAGTCAATGACGTAACCAAGAAATATGATGATCTACATCAAAACTTTATTCTCCTGACCACTGGCAAAGAATTTAGTGTTTCTGAGCACGAAATACCGTTAACTCGTTATGAAGAACAAGAAGAAATGAATATGCAGCGAGTCACGTATTTTCTATCGTAGAAGATGACATTTCAAACTCACATTCACGTATGATGGTAAAACGCTTTCGACCAACTATTATAAGCAATTTATGGCAACCGCTAAATTTAACAAGTGGATCATAGAAGAAAAGGTAATCGAGTTGAGATTGGCTTTGTGTGGAGACGCTCCGGATAGTGGAACATGTGAGTTATTTATCGTAACATTGAACTTTCGCATATTATATTTAATCAAAGCTTATTATCCAAGTTAATTTTACAATTCATATTTGGAAGGATATTTAATATTTGATAACTAACCATCGCGAACAAGATGACAATAACAAGTAGCAGAAAATTTAGAAATTAGAGTAGAGTAAACCCGATATGCCTAACCTTTACGGCTTCCTGCAGTCTAGACGACGCACCTTCGGCTGAACGGAGATGAACCTCCTCAAAATCTTCAGTAACATTGTTCCATATCGAAGGACTAGGAAGGATGGCATAATTGCCGAATATAAATGGGATGGAATTGACCTGCGATCATAGCGGAGTCGATTAACGAGTTGCATTAGAAAAACTATATCAAAATTGATATATGTGTCGCCCATGCGAACACATTATCTTACCCGCATTATATAACACAGTTGTAGAACCCGAAGCACCATATGATTACGTTGAAACAATAATTTAGGCAAGATGCAAATTAAAGATGTCGGATATCTAGGTACGGCATGAGCTCATGGTGAAATAGAGTTTAGAACAAAAATCGCTATACGGATAGACTTGCCGGGAGGAAAATTAGAAAAATTAAAAAGAATTGGTGTTTTTAAGCCATTCTGAAAATTAATAAATGTTATGACAGCAGAAATCCCAAATAAACATAAAAATCAGATGCTTATATAAATAAGCTTATCTAAACGATTAAGGTTAAATAGAAGTTAAAATCAAAAGTAACCTATAAATTAATCCAACTAAATTAACTACAGTTATATTTAGCACCCATAGAGGACAATAAATCTAACTAAATTTATTGTAAAAATTAAATATAGAATTTTTATTAAAAATTTAAAACATAAACATTACATTCTAAGAACGTGTTCAGCACCGCTGTACCGTTGCTCGCACTCTAAGACGTAAATATTTTTGTTTTAAGAAGAGTATCATTTATGCAGCATTACGTAAAAGTTTTGCCAATTATTCTGGGGTTTCTACAAGCAGTACATAAATTAATTGTTTCATAAGTTCTCATAAATAAAAATCTCGATGAACTAGGAAAATGTGAAAATAAAGAATCTGGTGTGACACAACACACAACTTTTTCTTATGTATAATAGATAGAAAATAATGTCCATAAATGATTAAAATATTAGTTGTTTTTTTTGGAAACGATAATCGCAACGGTCGCCCATCCAAGTTACTTGGCAAGCAAAACCCTGCTTAACTCCAGAGATTTTTTGTGATACCTCACTTCAAAACATCTTTTCAGAGGAACTTCAACTCATCAATGACGTACGAACTTTTAATAAGTTTTAAAAAAATTGGTATAGCCGTTTTCGAGGAAATTCTAAAAAAAATTAAAAATCCCAAGCATAATGTGGCACTTTCACTAATTCGATTTTAACTATAAATTTCACTTTTCTACAATGTTTACTTTTTGAGATATGTTGTTTACAATTACTACTTCAAGTACTTCCAGTTACTCGGTTTTCGAAAAATTACTAAAGAAACCGCATGGTTCATATAAAACAAAATAAAGTAGCTATGAAATATACTAAGTTTAAAAAAATCGTTAGAGCCAATTCACGAAAATACCAAAAAACTGAAATAAGGTAAATATAATATTTACAATTGACAGATAAAGTGGTACTTCCGGTGATTCAATTTTAACAAAATTCTTAATTTTGCATAAAAAGGCGGGTATGACATCACGTATGAGTTTTCATTTAGCTAGGACTTATAGTTTTATAGTTATTTTATTCGGACTTAATGGTAAATGTTCTTCCGGTTACTATATTTACGGAAATTATTTTGAGAAACTGCTTACATTATCAGAAGAGGTATTAACTGACTAAGAAATAGAGTCACTTTTAGAACAATATTTGTAACCGATTTCGAGATAATCACAGAAAATCAAAAATTGACAGGAGTAAGTTGGCACTCGGCTTAATCGATTTTAATCAAATTACTGTGGTTATGTATGTGTATGGTTACAAATCTAAATACAAAATTTTGTTTATCGTTGAATTTTCGTTTTTGTGATACTCTGTTCATACGCATACGCACACGCACACCCACACTTACACCCACACACGCACACACACACACACACACACACACACACACACACACACACAGGCACACGCACATAGACCAATTTCTAAAAACATGATTTTCGTACTCAGGGAACCAGAAAACGTGTATTTCCACTAAAATTTCGATATCGAGAATTTTAGACGAAAACAATATTTTCTTTTTTACCTATATTTCATATAGTGTAAGAGAAAGTAAAAATTATGATCTGCACTAACAAAAAACGTTCTTTTGGAACTACGCAATATTTTGTCCAATTTTTGTTCAAGTTTTCAAAGTTACAGTTATCCAAATTAACCATTGCTTTTTATTTTATGACAATCACTTATATAAATTACTCTGGTTAACTGTAACCTTGAAAAATTGACAAAATGTTGCATACTTACAAATGTGAACATTACCGATTGCGTACATTTTAATCTAGACAAATAATTTTACTATGACTCACAACCTGAACGTGCAGGAAGAGTATGATTGTACGTCTTAGTTTTATTGCTTATTCATATTGTTTTACTGCACCATTTTATACTATTCCAGTAACCAATAAACAAATAGTTATTTCTTTAATTATGTTTTTTTTTGTAAATGGCAAGGAATTTTTTTACTTGAATAAGAACTGTTCTCGCGTTTACGCTTGAAATTTGTCGCACTTTTTTAAGCCACTCTGTATACTTACACCTTGCGATCGAAAACGAAGCGGGCCATGACGAGTACTATATTACAGCCTTGAAAGAGTAAACAGCGGTTGACAGTTGTGTTGTGTTATATTATTATGTTAAACGATTATGTAGATTTATAAAATGCATTAGAAAACATTAAGAAATTTATTCTTTTAATTTTACTAGTAAATTTCTTCGGGTGTTTTCCAATACTTTTTAAAAATTTGCTTAATCGTTTAAAAAAGAACATAAAGCAACATAACCTAACAATTTTTAACATCAACCGTTATCTACTCTCTTAGCAACGCTGTTATATAATACTTATAGGTAGTAGCCTGTTTCAACTACGTTTTTTTCGATCGCGCGGTATTTCGTTTATGGCAAGAGAAAGTAAAAAATGTACATTATCTTTTGAGTTTACCCATTATGCAAAAACTTCGCGTGTACCTGATTATTATTTCCTAAAAAACGTTCCATCCAAAATATTTATACATTGTAAATAAAATGAAAGTTTGCTTACCAATTTTTAAATACATCTTTAAAGTGTAATTTACTAAAAAATGTATATTTTATTTAAAATCAATAATGAAAATTCACTTTTAATTAAAATTATTTTTATGCACAAAAAACGAATTAACGTTTAGAAACTTCTTTACAAATCACTACCTGCCAATTGCTTTAAAATGTTGTGACTCACTTCAATATACATACAAATATAACTGTTATAATAGCTGATATGCATTTGTTTATATAAAGGGGTACATTCTTGTACCTATGATACTAAATCTCATAAGATAAGGAAGAATATGAGAGATGTTATTTTTAATTATTATTATCAGGTGTGTATTATTTTACGTATTAATAAATACACACAAAGATGCTTTTGTTGTGATTTTTGGATAGGAACCATTTCCGGATTACATAACACCATTTTTGTAAATCTCTTCCTCCCTCTTGTAAAAAAGTATAACAATTTGTTGACCTCCTTGTACTATTACGTGACATTTTAAGAACTCCCTCCATAGAAATTTATAAAAACAGATTAAAAATTTAATCTCGATAAAGATTAAAACATTAAACTCAAAAGTAAAACAAAAATGAATAGATAAAGAATGACTCACGCATATAATATGTTAATTTGCATACTGCAAACTATATGCAAGAGTTGGCAAAACATGCAGTTGCTTGGTGATTTTTATCTTTGCTATTTTCTAACCGTTATTATAGTATAATGGTGTAATAAAAGAACACTGAAACGTTGCCTCGTTCTTGGAAAAATTTTTTTAAAGTAAAATCAATTAAAACCTCTATGGTATGTTTAAATAGATCTCTTGCCATTTGAAATGGACATTACAACATTTTTGGCTAGATGTAAGAATTTGTATTTCAAAAATATTAGAAAATTGGCATTTTTGTATTTCTAACTTTTTCTCATCAAAATAATATAAATATTTGGAATATATAAACAAACCTCTTTTTGTTTAAAAGAAGAAGTATGCGCGCTTATTACTGCCTGGTGTTTATTGCTATAGTTCATTTATTTCTTTAACAAGAGCACGAAGAATGTTACTATGTACTTTTACAACATTCTTTTTTTAGTAAGCATAAAACTTTTTTATATTTATGAATTTTTATACCGGGTGTCCCACTAAGCATAACGAGGTGCCGCATCTCAGGAGCTAATAGTCGTAGAGCTTTTAGAAAAAAATCTTATTAAGGAAAGTGGCCAACAGAAATTGCTAGAAATAGTTTTTAAGTTCCTTATTCTACCGCCAGGGAGGGTAACTGCTATAGACATTTAAAAACAGCATTGTTCTAGAAAATATACCAATATAAGTTTATCAAATAAATATTACCATCGCACTGTTACTAAAATTCTGCATCTTTTTTGTAAAACATTTTTCGCTGTAAGACGTAAATAAAGCTGGGAAGGTAGGGGAATGTCTTCGGAATAAGTTGGCTATAACTTTGCCGTTCGTTTACTGTAAGCCTAAAATAGCAACCTTATTTGTGCAAGGTTAATATAGTAAAAAGTAGGTTTACAGTAAGCAGTGGCGGCTCGTGAGTTCTAAAAGAGGGTGGGCACAAATAAAATCTTACCTATTTTTTCTACATAAAATCCATTCTCCTATTTTTCAAGCCGGAAA
>JAHWXV010008142.1:0-14752 GCA_024586415.1 Phrixothrix hirtus | reverse complement strand
AACCAACCGCAATTTGCAAAAGATAATGTTGTATGCACTTGACGCTCCGTAATTTCAATCAGGAACAAATATTCCATCCACTTGGTTGAAACAATTTTACACTACACGCTATAAACAATTCCGAATTGACTTCTTTGTTTAAAGCATTGATTTACATAACAGATCGATTTTATGTACTGTTTTTTTAACTGTGGTATGTACAAAAGCTTTCGCTTATATGACATCTCTGGTATGTACTTGCTTCGAGACAATCGCTGCAAACTAGTTTTCACGAAGCATAAACAAACACCCACTAAACGCTAAAAATCAAGTAGTACACTAAACAAACCGCTTACTAAAATACCGAATTTGCTATCGTTATAATTAAATAAAAACGAAAGGTAAATGTATCCGCGATAAACTACAAATTGCCCTCTAAAAGCTCATTTACATAATCGAGTGCGCATCACGCCTAGAGTACAGTTATTAAGCCATAAACCGGTCTGCAAATCAGCTGTTTGCGAAACTAAATAATAATATAGTAAAAAGGGATAAAACGAACGTTCTTGTAAATAAATATGTCTGTAAATAGTAGCTGTAAGAGAACCTGCCTGTATATAATTCTTTTTACTTAGTTGTATAATAAACACAATTAATACATTTTGGTTAATTTAATACAAGTTATAATAATGAAAATAGAGCCTTAAGCTCAAAAATAATAATACCAGCACAGTCTTAAAATTAATAAAAGTACAGAACTGAGTGAGTTAAATAACAAAAACTTCAGCGTTAAGCGTAGCCAAACCTAAAACTTGCAAGTTTTAATTTAAATTGACCATTAAGAGTAGATTACAACTAAATAAACCATCATTAAGTGCACATACTTTAAAAATATAACAAATTATCCTACAGTGTACACTGAATTAAAATTTCTGAAACAAAAGCATACAGGGTAAACTCAAAAAGTTATTAAGGCCTAATAACTACGAGGTTGAATCAAAAAATGAAAACTGGTCAACTTGATTTTTCTGTTAATAAATTCTGTTCATAGTTAGCCAACGAATTAAATAGGTCGTATTAGACGATTCAAAGAACCCTCACCCATCTTCGAATGAGTCCTACCTTCTTGGCTAAAGATATTAAGTGACAGCAAGCCAACACAAAAATTACACTCGAGCAGACGTCACAAAAATGATGCTCGAGTAATAGACCGAACACAGAGTGACGTCACAATGCATCTCTATGACTTGTTTCCCTTTCCACTTAGTTTTACTTACACACAGCACATCTAACCTTCTCTCTCTCTCTCTCTCTCATTTCACTCGAAATTTCATTTTCTCTTCCATACACCTCTTACGATCCATGTTCCCACTTCCCATTCCATTTTCTCGCGTTTATTCCAAGGTGAGCCAATCTTGTTCAATCTCAGCCGCCCACCATGGCTACGATTGTCAGAGGCTTTGCTTGTATTCTTTTTAGCAATATTTTTAAAGGTAGACCGAGTTGCTAGCCTAGATCGTACCCTATGTCGATGTAGCATTCGCTACTTACGGAATCGATACCATAACGGTCAGTGTTTGCATATTTAGCGTACGTGCTACAAGCGCAGCCACAATCCCAGCATTATTCCAGGTATGCCTAACGATACTCTATACAGACTAAGCTCCATGTCATGATCGGGTTACTCTGCAAGCCAGCGCGTAGTTGCCCGTGCCGCGACTACTAGGAAGTATACGTAATGCACTGACACACTCGAGCACTATAGCTATTACTTATTTTTTATTAGATACTCACATGACATTTACTTATTGTTTCATTCTTCGCAAGTTTATATTAGATTTTTAGATTTGACAAAAACTTTATCCATTATTAATTAATTCTATATTATATTATATCAAGGTAAATTTATTTATAACACTTTTAATTATCGACGTTTTGATGTTTCTCAGTTATTTTAAAATCATAATTTCTTGGCTGCCATTTATTTATTAATTTTTATTTTTTATGCCTTATAACATTGATGCATCAAACACATTTATGTTACTATGATCTTTCAATTTCAATTTTGTTCTAGTTTACATTCAACTGAAAATGCTAAACCGGAGAAACTAGTTGACAATAAATGTATTTCATTTAGTTTCTTTTAATTCATTTTTACCAGCATGGGTAAGATTATTAA
Organism: Phrixothrix hirtus; assembly: GCA_024586415.1. Lineage (NCBI taxonomy): Eukaryota > Metazoa > Arthropoda > Insecta > Coleoptera > Phengodidae > Phrixothrix > Phrixothrix hirtus. Next base: position 12,594 of record JAHWXV010008142.1, on the reverse strand, counting down.
ACGAAGTCCTCATTTAGGTTCAATGACGCCCATTGTGAGATATTTGGACCTTCATATCAATTTAAAATCTTATTTCATTCTATCTTCGCACTTCTTTAAATGTACTTGATGCAAACGATGCCATAAAAAGTGCATTTTGCCAATTCTACCCTCTCTTTGTATACTGCAGGAATGAAAACTAGGTTTACCTTTTTTAGGCATATGTAAGAGTTTCTCTAAAATAGTTTAATTTATAAACTCAATTTAATATAATTATTTTTAATGAATTCATGTTCTCTTACAATAGTCTTACTTCACTTATTGTCAAATATTTAAGTTTTTAAATGTCATTGGGTAGTATTATGTAATCTATTATTAAATATTTCGAAAGGAACTAACCCAATAGTTATTTACCATTTCGTTATTTATTAACGAATGTAATTTTATGATTTCCATCAATATGAAAATAATCCTATTTGTTTTCCTTTATTTGATTTAAATAGCTGAAATTTTACTTTATATCCATCCCTTTATTACTTGTAACCTTGACTAGGTACATGTTCAATGTCTTGCGTTGCCGCGAATTCTCTATTTATACAGGGTGATTCAGGGTGCAAAACTTTTTAACAGCAAATTCTACACGCAAAAGTAGGTAAAAGAGTTCCCATAAATAGGATCTGAAAATGCACCCTCTTCGAGATAAACATTCCCAAGTTGGGTCGATTAAAATTATGTTACTGTTTGTATTCGCTAAACGAAACAACCGATTTAAATAAAATTCGGTAGTTTGATACCGTGCTGGAAGATCTATGTTTACACTGATTCTTGTTGAGATTCATGAACCATAGCCGTCGGAAGTGAGGGTACGAGTAACGTTATTAATCATATTTTTTATACCCTTCGGAATTTTGCAGATTTAAAGTCAAAAGTTATTTTCCCAAACCCCGTCAGGTAAAAAGGTGTTCCTATTTCGACTTCGTATATTGCACCTTTTTCAAGATAATTCCACTTCTTTATCTGGAAGTGTTAATCTGTGCTGACACTGCAGTCTACAAAACCTGATAGAAACATATAAACCTAGAAAACGAACGAATTGCTATTAATACGTGTGCTACATATTGTTGTTGTTAGCTGTCAACATACTGTTTAGCAAAATTGTCTTTTCGTAAACTTTTTTGCTTTTTAGAGTACTTAAAATATTTATGTGCATCAGTATACCGATATGGTATTTGTATACCAATATTGTAACGGTAATTCTTCTCTTGTTCGGCAAGAATACCATCGCAATCTCCAAATCGTCAGAACCACTGTAAGCAATAACATCGGTGCCCAAAAACGTCAAAATGCTCATGAAACCGAACAGGACATAATTGATCAGGTATGAGAGGGCCCTACGACAAGCACCTGAAGGATTGCCAGCCAGTTGCACATATCGCAGTCTTTGGTATGGAGAATTATTCATAGGGAGGAAGTGCACACATATCATTGCCAATCCCTCCGGGCCCTTCACGCAAGGGACACTGAAGAAAGGATTGAGTTTTGTCGTTGGTTTCTTCGAGAACATGCAGATGACGAAAATTTCCTTCAAATGGTCATGTGATTTTTAATACCCATAATGTTCACTACTGGTCCTTAGAAAATCCACGTTTGACCTTCGACACCAACGTTTTTCAATAAATGTTTGGTCGGGAATTTTTAACGTGTACCGTGCTAAATCCGCTATTTCTCCCAAATCGCTTGAATTCGATTGAATACTTAGGGTTCCTGGAAAATGATGTATTTGACATTTTAGATGATGTAAGGGCCAGGCATGTATTTACAGCAAGATGGTGCACCATCTCATAATTGTCGCCAGGTCACCGAATAGTTAAATCATCACTTTCTAAGGTTTAATGCACGTAATGCATTAGAGCGGAAGGAGGGCATTTTGAGCATTTATCATAAATAACTGCTTTCTTTGTGCAATACTCGTGGTTTTATATTCTGTTTTTTTTTCATGAAAATATCGTTATTATATTGTTTTTCACTAAGCAATACTTATTATTCACCCATATATGTTACATTTACTACCTTTTAGAGAAAATAAGTAATAAAAACTAAACGTCTACTAAATATTTTGTTTGTTGTTTACAGTAATTAGATACTGTCGCCATTTTACACTAATACTTACTGGTATGTATTACACGTTCTAAGGATTAACAGATTAACACTTCCAGATTTTGTGGATTGCAGTGTTAGCACAGATTAACACTTTCAGATAAACAAATGCAATTATCCCGAAAACGGTGCAAAATGCGATGTCGAAACGAGGGCATCATTTTAACTTGACAGGGTTTGGGCAAACTAATTTTAACTTTAAACCTGCAAAATTCCGAAGGACCTAAAAATATGCTCGATAACGTTACCCGTGCACCCACTTCCGACGCCTATGGTTAATGAATCTTAATATAATTGGTGTGAACATACAACATAAAGCATGTTATTAGACTACCGCATTTTATTTAAACCGGTTGGTTCGTTAGGAAATACAAACAATAACATGATTTTCATGAGCTCCTTTTGGGGGTATTTTTCTCAAAGAAGGTGCATTTTCAGATCCTGTTTATATGAACTGTTTTACCTATTTCTTTGTGTAGAATTTGCTATTAAAAAGTTTTACACCCATTATGAATCACTCTGTATAATAGGCATTTCAATTTTAAATTTAAATATAATTTAAACTGTTGCAAATGATAGATATATTTTACGTTGACTTTAGTTCATTAAAATATATAGTATATGCACAATAATATTCCTTTTAACTCTAGAGGCGCGGTTGTAATTTCATCTTCCCTATTAGTAAAATAAATATTCAACATGAATTACTTGATAACCCAACCTGAACCTTCAAGGCTTGTATGATCTGCCCTTACCGTTAATGTTTCAATTAATTACTATGTTTCTTAGTTAGAAAACCTAAATTTGGGAACTGTTTTCTCAATTTCTCTAAGATACACTTAATAGATGAATAATTGGTAGTTTCAACTTCATTGAAACAACTACGTACGATAGAACTAACGTCCGGTAGTAGTGTTCAGAGTGAAATTTAGATGATTTTGGTTGAAAACTTTGTTTTAATTAATGTATTGATTAAAATTACATATGCATTAATGTATATGTGTTTTCATTATTCAATCAGAACTTTAGCTTAGCTAGTGATATAATTATTATTCAAGGAATATTTATAAATTCGGAAAACCTATATACATATTTATTAAGATTTAAACTTTGTGTACAATATCTTTAAAAATTATTAATTTTATGAGCAGTATTTCATAAAAATTTAATTTATTTTCGTATTTATTTAATATGTTACGCTAAATACGATGTCTACGTATTTTTGTATGTGCTTGTAAAAGTAAAACTTGCTTTTCATCCTATAAACCTTCATGTAAAAGGAATATTCATAAGTTGGCAAAGTAAATACTTACATGGATAAGGAAATTTTGATTAAAATTTAGTAAAGCATTGATCATATTATGAAAAAGAGTAAATACAAGGAGTGAAATTTTATTAAATTAAATAAACTACAAAGTTCATTTGAAAAGTTATCAAATTATAATTAAACCCTTATTCATTATTATTAATACAACGAGCAATTTTAAAATTTAAGATGTAGATAAACTTACTCTAATTTATCAGCGAAACACTTCATTTAATGACAAATAAATGAAGTCGCTACTAAGCCTGCAATTATAAAGGGACCACGCATATGTGATCTAAGCGGGGCGCAAAATATTGCTTTTCTGTGTCACTATTATGCAAAATTAATTGTAATAATTGTAAGAATATGTATATTAAGAGACTAATTTATGCTTTATTAATTTGTGTATTATGTGATTGTACAAACAAATCTTTTTTTGCAATTTTATTTAACGATTCTGTGCGAGATATACTACCCGTACATTTGCGAGCAGGTGAATTGGATAAAGGTAGACACATATCACCGGACCGTGTTAGGATCGGAGGGTGGCCGTTACTCGGTGGAAAAATTGCACAACTAAATTAAATTGGTTCGTTTACAAAAACTCGAGCCGTTGCCTTGCGCCATCTCCAGACCGTGTCAAGACCGCCCGTGAATAGTTTCGTTTACTTTTTGATGGTGACGAATCATGACGATCCGGGCACGGCTGCAGATAAAAGCGTGTTTTTAAACGAGTTGTGTCGCAATTGTGAAATTTCTGCATACAAAGCGGGTGCGAAAAATACAGAAATGTAGAGCACCAAGAAAAACTGTGGAATGTAATTGCAGGAACATTGCAGGGGGCAAAAGTCAAGTCAAAATCATTGTTTAGGTTTTGATCAAACTAAATTCCTAATATCATATTATATTATTATATTGTTTGATAGAGTCAACTAGCAAAACTTTGATTCTTTCTCGTGGAATGATCGATTGTGCAAGACAAGGCACGGGCGGGCTCCGGATAAGTGTGGTTACTAAATCATCGGCACGGTCGTGTGACGACTGTGCTCCGGCCTGGACACAGTCCAGTGATGTGTGTCTCTACCTTAAGAACTTTGGAAATCTTTTAACGAAGGAAGCAACGACATGGCGTTCACTGCATCGTTTGCATAATTTTATTATTAATATAAAAAGAGGAAAAGTATGTATTGCACGTCATTCTGAGTAACTCCGCGATTTACTAAAAGAAATTTTGTTCTTTTATAAAGAATGAGAGGAATAAGTTTTTATTGTAAACAGTATTTATTTCAGTAAAAAAAAAGTAGCAGTGCTGAGTATCACTTTGCAAAATGAGCTTATGCTACTCTTCGAAATTTTTTTGATCCGGATGTACTGAGTTCGAAATTCTATAAGGAATTGTGCAAAATTTAAGAAAATCAATAACCAAAGAGTATATTTACGAGGAGTACTACGTATGTTGTGACCCTAATAATAAAGAAACAGTAATATATCATTTAAAATTGATTTACTGTTTTTAAAAATATTCTCCCTTATGATCTATACACTTTTGCATCCTTTCGAACCAGTTGTCAAAAAATTTTTGCCATTCTGTTTGAGACGTCTCTAAAATATGATTTTTGAACGCATCAGCGGCTTCTTCGCCTGACTAAAACCGTTGTCCACGCAATTTATTCTTGACGTTCGGGAACAAAAAGAAGTCAGTAGATGCCAAATCAGTACTATAGGGCGGATGACCCATTAATTTGATTCTTTGAGTGTTCAAATAATCGGTTGTTAGACGAGATGTGTAAGATCTCGCATTGTCGTGATGCACAATGATCCTACGGCGTTTGTTCGTTTTCCTTATTTCCCTAAAGACTTCCGGCAAACAAATGGTGGCGTACTAGTGACCGTTTTACGTTCTGAAAAGGCACTGTTTTCACATGATCAGTTGTTCCGTAAAAATAGACGACCATTTCTTTCGAAGTGGTTCGAGCGCGAACAATTTCTGTTGGGTTTGGTTGATCTTGAAACACCCATACAGTCGACTGTTGTTTACTTTCTGGCTCATACGTATACATACATAATTTGTCACCTGATACAATATTATTCGCGGTTTGAAGCATCACCATTGTATTTCGTAAGCACTTGCTTTCACCAATCGGCAATTGCATATTTTTCAGATGTTTTCAGATTATGTGGGATCCAACGAGAACAAACTTTTTTCGTGGCTAAATGTTCATGCAATATTTTATATATGCTAGTCGAACTAATGTATAAGGTTGCCTCAATATCACAGTATGTCACATGATAATCTTGCATTATCAGAATCAATGTGTTCTGGTACAACTGATTTTGGATGACCTTCACAACTTTTGTTGGTGAGCGAACGGCGGCCACGATTCCACCCGTTATACTAGCGTTTCATAGTGGCAAAGGTTTGACTATACTATGGCCTTCCTCCTGGTGTATGAGGCCATCTTTCTAGTCGTTTATTAAGCACAAAACCTTATAATAAAAAATTTACAAAATAATACAGAACACTTATAAACGAATGCCACATTCTAAAGTTACTCAATGTTTAACAAATTCTTAACGTAAATTAATAAATCTATATGTATATTAATATTTGATCATCTAACTGCCCTATTTATTTACAGCTTTGCAAGTTCTCTGCCTCCCAATCAGTCGTACCTGTAATCTATTCTTGCTCCATTACGTCTTGCTTGGTGTCTATCGCATGGTGTATGCTTCTGCAGATAAATTCATAAACGTACTCACGACAAAATACCCCATTTAAAGGAAATTTTGAGTTATAAGCATAAAATTAGACATCCTGGAGCTCCAGTCTTCCATAGAAATTGAGTTCTGCAGATAAGACAACCTCTATTTCTTATAAAATTCGATTGTATGTTTTTTCATTATCAGAAAGCTGGTTTGTTAAGTAATTGTGTATTTCAGTGTCCATTATGTAGCGTATGCCATTATAAATACTAATTTACGATATCATAATCAAATAACGCTCGAGTGGCAAATTTATTCAATGCGCTTTAGTAGGCGTGGCTTATTTGAAAGTATATGTTTAGAGGCCAAGTCTTTCCTTTTCCTATTAACCGTAGAGCTTCTCGAGCTTGTGTTCTTTGTGGAATCTGGCAGTCATACGGAATGTGTTCAAAGCTGTCGTCGCCTTTCCCACACGGATATACAGATCCAACTGACTTAACGTTAAAACGCGAAAAATAAGAATTAAAGGGCCAATGCCCTGTTAGTAGCTGAATGCTGTCCGTATTCAACCTGGATAATTTATAGGTCACATTCCGATAGAATCGGAAAGCATCTCTACTGCGATCGCAATTATTCCAGCTGGATTGCCATTCTATGGATATTATGTTTCTTGCGCTACGTTTATATGTAGCTCTGCTTAAGATTACATCTTCAGTAATAGATCCCCGCAGTCAAGTTCCTCCGTAGGCGTAACTTGGGGTTTCTCCATCCTGTCCTGTACACTTAACGTAACTATGAATCCTCTGTTTCTCAGATCAAAAAGGCCGTTGTAAATTAAGCAAGACGTTATATGCGAATGATTATATTGGCAGATGGCTTTCATTGCATTGTGGTGGTTAACTATAATCACTAACTTTGTGCTTTTTGGATTTATGAGCGATGGAGTACGTTTTAGAAGATCTATTCCCTTGCAAATCGATCTTAGCAATTCATCGTGTAATGAAGTCATGTCAGATTAACGCCATTCTTTATGTACATCTCTAAATAGTGTTTCCTGTTTTGCAGCTGGTGAATGGTAAGTCATTGTACCTAACCAGCTGTTCTCCATCCTGAGTACCCTAAATAGCACTCCGTGTTGATTCTCTAGGTTAGAGTGAAATTCGCGGAAAGTAAATAGGCCCCGCCTCCAAGGTGGTGGCCTCGCGGTTGCCCTCCAGGTCAATTGAGCTTCATGTTGCTTCTTGAGCATTCCTAGTGTAAATTTTTCAGCAACTACTAGTGTAAGTGGGGGAAGCCCTGTTAATATATGTAAATCCTGTGTAGGTGATATTCTATAAGCTCTTGTAATAGCTAGCAGGAAATGTCTTTATGTAGCTAGTAAATATCTTTCCATAATCGCTCTGTTGGTTGCCTCGCCCCAAACTTTAGCTCCATACGTCACCCTAGGTACCAGAACTAAATTATAAATTGTTTGCAGTATCTCGGGAGACATGCCCCATCTCTTTGCAGCTACCCTGATAAGGTTATTAGATATCTTTTCGACGTTTTGCCACAAGTATTCTGCCTGTATGCTCCAATTTAATTTATTATCAATAATGACACCTAAGTAATACATCTCTTCATCAAATTTAATTTTATTTCCACCAGCCTGGATGCTAGGATAATTTTTGGCTTGGGTATTATTGCTGATATTACGGTTCTTGAATATGGGGCGGATTAATAGACCAACTGTTTTGTTTACCGCATATTTTAGTTTATGTTTTTGAGCCCAGTTATCACAGAGCTTCCATATGTCTGGCCATAATTTTTCAGAATTTTTCGCGGCTGTTGAGGGTAACACAATCAGCTGGTCGTCGGCGAAGGCTTGTACTACCGCGAACCCCCTTCCGTATGTCGTATTCGATTAGCTTCATCTGTAATGTTCTCAAACGACCGTATTCCATAATATAGGTCTTAGGCTGGACTCCTGGGAACATCCCCTTTCAATAGAGGCGGTAGGGTGTCTTCCATGAATGGTCCTATTGCTGAGGAAGCTGTAAATTGTCGATATTAAGTAAGGGGGTACTCCAAGCTCATGTAAAGCATATGTGATAGAGGAAAACCACGCCTCATAGAATGCATTTTGTATATCGAGTAATATGATCCTGGAATGCAGGCCTCTTTATCAATTGATTTTTAAGTTTACAATAAGGTTGTTTATTGCCTTTATAGTCGATAGCCCTTGCCTGAATCCGAATTGTCGATGCTGGATTAGGCCGTTGATATCGAAGTGATAAGTAAGGCGCTTCGCTAGAAGTTTGTCGAACAGCTTACCCCAGTACGACATTAAACAAAGTGGGTGGAGCTGTTTGTTCGCCTTTGGGATCCAGACTAGCCAAGCCGGTTTCCAGGCTTGTGGGAAATGACCGCTAATTAAGCATTGACTGAATACCCTTACTATCTGGTCCCCTTTCACATAGAAGTAATTAAGCATCGCGGATCTGGGTATTTTGTCCATTCCTGAGGCTTTATCGGACATCTAGTGTTCCAGTAGGCCTTGTATCTTCTGTCTGTTGATTCAGAAATCTACTACGTTGTCCCTAGTGTTTAACTGGCGATTGTGCAATCTTTTAGCTTTATGATATCCCTCATCCGTGTCTTCTAGGTCCAATGGAAAATATTTCCTAATGTTATGCTATTCTACGATTCGAGTGTCATTTATATAGGTATTATTTGGGGCCAAACTGGAAGTAGACAGTTGCGTAGGTTTGGTTTTGTTACATGAGATCTTATACACGGTGCTTTATAAGTGTGCAGCTTCGCTTCAGCGGTTGTGGTTTTGTAAGTTCTCTTCACACTAACGTTCTCAGCATATTCTGCCGGTATATAGTCATGATCCCTTAAGACGCCAGATTTACGTAGCCGTTGCCAACGACTTCTTTTCCTCCGCAGTTCGCATCTAAGTAGCTATAACACATAGTTCCACCATTATTTGTTAGACCTACATTTGTTATTAAACTTGCGCTCAGATAACGCCGCCTTGCATGCTACCTGGATACCAGTGCTAATTAAATTAACAATGCTGTCTATGCCATATCTTCTTTGTGTTAAAAGAGTGTTTTCATCAGGATTTATGAACGATAAACTTCATGGACAAGGTGTACCAAGTTTACCCAGGACTTTTACCACCTTTGTCCTTGCTGTTAGTTGCCCTGATTTGATTTTTGTGTGCCGGCTTGCGGCTTCCCTTTTGGGATTTTAGGTGGCCGGTTATTTCGAAAACTTCCGGCAGGCATTGGATAATTTTCTGAACCCCTTCTGAGAAGGTGGTTGCTTCCTTAGTGGCCTCGACTCTGATGCTGCCGATAATGGTGATTTTTGCCATTTCCAGGTCTGGGAAGGAAGCTCCTCCCCTTTTCTGGACATCGCGGATCGCCTTTGCACTTCGCGGTTTCGCAGTGGGCGGGGCTTTTGCTGCATCCACGTAGGATACACCCCTTCGTGGTGTTCATGCCGCTTTTACTACCTTGGGGTACCTAGGGCACCCCGTGTAGCTGGCGGTGTGATCTTCGGCGCAGTTAGCATACTTTGCCGGAAATGATTTCGGCTTTACACATTTGCTGCTTGCGTGGCCACTCCCGCATTTAACGCAGACGAGTTCTGCGTTACAAAACCTCTGGCTGTGGCCGAACCGCTGGCACCGGTGGCACTAGGTTCTCGCATTTCGTCTTTTTCGTGGGGCTTCGGTGATCACCTCCAGGTGGAGCACTGTTTTCAGAAGGCGAATCTTCTTCCCCTCGCCGTTGTTTTTGACTTCCACGTAATTTAGTGGAAGTGGGATCTTGTTAGGGCCCCTGCGCATCCGACGAACGGATAGCACAAGTAACCCTTGTTTCTTGAGGTCGTCGTAGATGGCCTCTTCGGGGATTTCTTGCGGGATTCTCCTTATGACAACCCGCAATGGTTTGTTATGGAGGAATGTAAAGGTGTGATAGGCTAGACGATCTGAGTCCAGCAGCGTCTTGATGCCTTGGTATCAGGATTTATGATATTCCAAAATGTTATAACACAATCTTTAAATTTGTGCCAGTCTCCGCCTTTAATATTAAAGTAGGTGGAGTCGTCTCGAATAGTTGCTGTCGTCGGTCCGTGACTACAATTTCGACGGAAATGAGCTTGTGATCACTTAACAAATCTTCCTCACTAACTCACAACTATACAATTTCTATACCCTTATAAAGGGTCAAATCAATATAACTACTGCGGTTAGCGAATTCGTAGGTCGGTCCATGATCCGGGATATTAGCAATGAATGGGCTATTACGGCAGATGAAATCATACGTTTGAGGTTCCCTGTTGTTGATTTTATTCCCCATGCTACCGATCTTGAATTTAAGTATCTCACAATAATCGTAGGTCCATGTATTTCGTTAATATATGCTCTAAGGTATTTAATTGAGTGTCTAGCTCGTCAGATGGAGGGCAGTAAACAGAACAAATAACTAGGTTATATGGCTCACCTATTTTAATTATCGCTAAATTGTTATTTACGAATTGTTTGAGTATTAATCCATTATAATTCCGCAGTAAAACAATTGCGGCTTTAGATGTGGCTCCAATACTGATCACAATGCAGCCCACGTCTTCCAATGTCTTTACATGTGGCTCCTGTACCATTGTAGCTAGGCAATCTAGCTTTTTTGCTTCGCGTACTGCTAAAATCGAGCTTTCTTTGCATCTCCCTAGGTGTATTTGTAAAATCATGTGCTGTCTTGACTGGTTATTACACACCATAGTCGGTTTTAGTCATCAACTGCCTCGTTCTGCGGATCATGACTGGACAACAAGGACTGTAGCCATATGATTTCTGGGTTGTAGGTTTACTCTTAGGCAGTTAATGCATTGTGTGGAATTGATATTGCAGTCGTTCAGTCTGTGATCTCCCCCACAGTTAGTGCACGAGGGATGATATACGGTGCATTTGGAGGCAAGATGCCCAAACATACTGCAATTAAAGCAACGTCCCACACTAACATGTTCATCTACTTTAATGCTCACATAATCTATAATTAGGGTATTTGTCGTAACCAGAGCTTTGAAAATTTCAGGTGCAACCTCTAGAAACCAGTGTGTCATTCCTGACCCTGTATATTTTATAGATCGAAACAATTTAATTTTTTCTATGAATTGGTTAGTTAAATAACCTAGCGTATCCAAGATATCTATATTTTGTAATCCAATTAAGTTAACTAACCCCTCAGAGGACTCAACGCCCTGTATACCCAGATGGATAACTTTTGGATTTATAAGTTGGTCGGAGCGTGTTGTAAAGTAGGCGTTTCCCTGTAGTTGCTCATGCAGAATTCTTTGATGTCTATTATCATGGCATTCGATGCGGATGTTACCCTCCTTAGTGCATCACAGGCTTTTGAAACCTTCATTAAAGCTAATGGTATCTAGGGACTTTTTAAAGTCACTTAGGTAGGCGCCTTTCCTAGTTAAATCTTTAGTCGCGACAACAGTTATTGTGGATTCGACTGTTCCGATTTTCTCCGGCGAGTCCGGTGTACTCAAAAGAAAGTTGCGTGTCAACGGTTTGTCTGGTATTCTTAAGCCACTGGTGACAGCTACCTCCACGTAGCTTCTGCCTTTTGTTGAATGCATGTTATACTCATGATCCCTATTAACTTATCGCTTTCTATTGTCGTATGTTATGGGTACAGTGTGACTTTTTCTTCTTCTATGTACGGTGGTGGATCATTTATTAGAGTCTGTATACTCTGAATATCAGATACTCTAGTGATTTTTTCTGTTCTATTGCGTTTCCGTGCAATGGTTCGATAATTTGATGGCGTATTTATTTCATGGTAGCCTTCTACAGTACTATTAATTACGGCGCAAGCAGGAGTCAGCTGTGATTTTATAAGATTAACATCACTTTTGATATTTCTAATATCTGAAAGTAGTAGTTGCACCATGCTCTCTTGCTTCTTCAGGTATGTAGCTAAATTCATGAGATTTTTTAGCTCTTTGCTCACAACGTTTCTTTCTCTTTCCGTCAACGGATACCGCTTGTGCTTTTCATTAATAGCACATGTCACCGTGTGTATAATGCCTATTGAGCTTTCTAAGCATTTCAAATAACTCGCTTCTGCAGGTGTAGTAATTTTGGTCTGCGCCTTGTATATGTCCAGATCAGAATCGTGGTCCCATTCGCCCTCTTTTCCACTAAGCTGGTTACACGTATCAGAGGCGGTAATTGATCTCGCTACCGTTGTCGGAGTAATATTAGTTCTTCACGTACGTTCCTCTTCGCTATGTGTATTATCGTTCTTGTTTTTCTTACTAAGTCGCTCCTGTTCCTATGTAGGAGTGAGTGGTGTCATAGTGCTACGTTTAGATCAGTCTTTGCTTGTGATGGCGACTTGTATTGTTGTACTTATTGTACCATCTTCAACGTGCTTTGCTGC
>JAHWXV010008081.1:0-17054 GCA_024586415.1 Phrixothrix hirtus | reverse complement strand
ATGGTTGAAGAAATTGTAAAAGGAAAGAGAATAAAGAGCGCAAAGAATAGGAGAGCTTGCCAAAAACGTTGTATGAATTTAATGGACGCAAGGGAAGTGTGTAAGGACAGAAAGGAATGGAGAAAAATAGTGAATGGGTGATAGTAGTGATAGTAGGATTGGTAGGTAATAGTGGAGTGGTGTTGATACTGTAGAGTGCTGGGAGTTTCGGTGAAGGGCGGTGGTAGTGAGAGGGGTTAGTGTATGTGTGCATGCAGTGGTTGTGAAGGTGGAGATTTGTTAGTGGTTTTTCCTACCCCGGTAAGGGAATGGCGTGATGGGTAGTAGTAGTAGTAGTAGTAGTAGTAATATTATCATTTATTAAATTTTGATTCTCGGCTAAATTATTTACATTTAAAATCGCGTTATTTAGTATTTGGGTTTATTTAATAAGTATAGTTTTGTGCTTTTCTTGATTTTCTTGTAAGTTTTTAATAATCGTTTCTTATCTTTGACCGTCTGTTGCGCCTAAGTTGCCTGCTAAGAATTTAAATATGGTACCTACTCCTTCAATAAGTCCGCGTTTTGCGATTGGGTGTTGATTTTGAGGAAATAATTGTTTTGCAAGTTGATCTGATTTTTCTAAATTTTGTTGTATTGTAATAGTTAAGAAGCTGTCATGATTAAATGTTATGTCATCTGATTCTAAGTATAGTTTTATGGCGAGTAAGACGTCTTCGTTTAAGTTAATATTTTCTAAGTTATCATATAGTTTGTGAATTAAAATAGAATTATCAATGTTTAAGGCTGAATGGGTTTTTAAGACATTTGATTTGAATAAGTTATAATTTTTTAACATAGGTGAATTGTCTATAATATTAATTAAAGTCTCGCCATCTTCTCTTAATGGTGCTGTTCCTAGATTGAGTGAATAGACTCCAGGGTTGTCTTTTACATCTTACGTCAGCTGCGGTTAACGTGAAGATGATGACCAGTGTTCCGTAGGAGAACATGTTTTTTCTGAAAATGGTAATAATTCGTTAGCATGTCTGCTAATGTCATGGTCATTTTTTTCTGTTACTAATTTGTAAATGTCATTTTTGTGTGTTGCTGATATAGCTAAGGGTCCTACAAATTTTGCTTCCTTTTTATTGCTAAAATTTGTTTTAACAAAAACTTTTCCTCAGGTTTTAAATATTTTATTGATGCGTTTCGCGTTAACTTTTTCATTGTAGGTTGCTTTTTTTAATTTTGTTTCTGTTCTATTACTTCGTAAAGCCTTTTCATTTTTAATTTGTGTCCAGCTAAATAGTCACGATTGTAACAATTATCGTATTCTAGGTCAAAAGTACTTTTACTAGCAGTGTTCCCGAAAACTATTTAAAAAGGGAGTTAAATTAAGATCTAGATGAATTGTGTCGTTGTAGGCTAAGATACATTGTTTTAGTTTTTCAATTTCTGGTTATTGTGTTAGTAATCTGCAGTGTTCTATAATTACTGGATGTAAAAGTTTAATTGGCGAATTAGATTCATGATGATGTGGTGTGGTTATGTATAATTGTACTTTGTGTATGGCCGTAAAGTCTTTGAAAATTGTTTTATTGAGTTCTCCGTCAGCTACTATAATTGAAGGTGAGGTAAATGTAAAAAAGTAATTGAATAATTGCTCTATTACTTCTGCTAGATTATGTACAAATTTTGAAAACGCGCCTAAAATTGTTAAATAATTTCTTTCTCCAATTTTAAATGTCAATATCAATTGTATGGAAAGGTTTGCTATTAGAAGATGCAAGTTGTAAATGTTGTTTAATGGGGTTTCTGTTTTACTTTTAAGCTTTACAAATTTGACAATTATTTATGAATTCTGTTATATCGTTAATCATAGTTTTTCCGTAATATTTTCGTTGACGTGTTCAATAGTTTCGGTAATTCCGCGGTGATTTGTTTTTCCGAAGTGATAGTTTTCAAGGTTTGACGTTCTTCTAATTTAGTAAAGTAAATAACTTGTAAATTGCATTTATGGAATTTGGGTATATTTTCGTTTGTGAATTTTTTATGAAGTTTGAATATTCAAAGTATAATGTGTCATATGGAAAGTAACAATAATGAGAGGTTGGATGACAGCACTCTATGAGTATTTCGTTATATACACAGTGCAAAGTATCATTCGGTCATATTTATTAGCTTTATTTCTCGTGGTAAGGTTACTTATGAAAATTTGATATGGTTTTTAAAATCTTCTAATGGTTTTTCAGAAATATCCATTGCTGATGAATATGTAATTCGAGTATGTACGGTGTCTGCTAAAGATTCTTGATAATTTTCGTCACGGTTATTTTTATTAGGTGGTTATTTTTCGTTAATTGGTTCACTTTCCTTAGCTGTAAATGTTGGTATATTAAATAGTTTACTAATATCTGGTGTGCTTCCTCTGCTTGGAATAATACTCTGACTTTCTAGAACTGGTTCTGGTGTATTTAATCTTTCTGGTGTATTATATATTGTTGAGCGAATTTGAATTCGTGATAGTGTGTCTGCTACTTTATTAAGCTATCTGGGAAGATATTTAATTTCCAAATCATACTCTTCTAATTTTAGTGCCCAGCTAGTTAATTTAGAATTCATTTCTTTAAGATTTATAAGTCAAATAATTGGTCTATGATAAGTATATAAATTAAATTTTGTTCCGTATAAGTAGGGTGTGAATTGTTTTGTTGCTCATACTATGGCTAATAATTCCCTTTCGACGGTAGCATATTTTTGTTCGGTATCATTAAAGTTCTTGAAGCATAGCGAACAGGTTTTCTATTTTGTTATAACAGCTCCTAAAGCGAATTTAGATGCGTCTGCTGTAAGTTCAAATTTTTTTCAAAGTCGGGGTATTGAACTACGGGTTCATTAATTAAAATTCTTTAACTGTTTTCAAAATGTTGAATAAATTCAGGGGTATGTTCAATTTTGTTATCTCTCTTTAGAAATTTCGTTAACAATTTTGTTATCCTAGCAGTCTTTCACAAATTTTCTATAATAACCGAAAAGTTCTAAAAGCGATTTAACTTCTGTTCTCAATTTTTGTGCAGGAAAATTTTTTATAGCTGTAATTTTAGTGAGTTCTGATTTTATACCTTCGGGTATTATAATGTGTTATAAATATTTGACTGATTTGTGTAGAAATTCTGACTTGTCAGGTTGTATTTTTAATCTTCTTTGTCTAGATTTTTTAAACACTCTGCTTAGTCTTTGTAGATGTTCTTGGAGTGACGATGAGTAAATAATTGTGTCATTTGAATATTCAAGACATTGACTCGGTGTTAAACCTATTAGTGCAGCGTTAATCATTCTTTGAAATGTCGATGGTGCATTTTTTAATTCATAAGGCATTCTTTTATATTGTAAATGGCCTTCTTCAGTTAAAAATGCTGTTTTTTCTCTATTCTTTCTTCTACTTCAATTTAGTAAAAGCCGGAAGTAAGACCTAAGGTAGTGAAGTATTTGGCTCTTCCTAAGTTGTCTAGTACTGCCTCAATACGTAGTAGTGGATATTTGTCTTCTATTGATTGTTCGTCGAGTTTTCTATGTTCAATGATTATTCTTCACTTTTTCTTTACAGAGGCGTCCATTTTATTGGGTACTACTCAGACTGGAAAATTGTAGGGTGATTCCGATGGTTCTATGATATTATCGTCCAACATTTTGTGTATCTGTTTCTTTGCTCCTTCTAGGTGGACATGAGAATATCTGTACGTCTTGGTAAATGTATGTGAGTCTGTTTTAGTTCTAATTCGGTTTATGGTTAAATTTGTAGATGTCAGTGGAACATCGGGTGAATGAAATATATTTGTAACATAAATTTGTCAAAAGCGTTATTCCTCCATCGTTAAGATGTTGAGTTCTCAGATTATTCTTTAAATTTTCATTTAATATTTTACTAATTTTGTGGTCTTTATTATCATTATTTGAATTGAAGTTGTTTAGATTTAAATTGTTTAATTTAATTCCTTCTATATTTAAATTTTCCAAGTACAGAGGGTTATAAATGTTTACTGTTTGTAGTTCCTCAGAGGCGTTTAAAATACTTGATGCTAATGGCATTGTTACATTTTTATTGAATTTAATTTTCGGTGTAATTTTTATACCGTTTTTACCTACAGCGGATAATGGTATGAATGTATCTGTACACGATGGTATATGAATCTGTTTAATCGGGTCTTTGTCTACTAAGATTTTCTAAAAGTTTCATTCATTGCCTTTTTTAATCTTGCGTCGTGTTTTGGATGGGTTATAAGAAAAGGAAATGAGGTTTTATCAGTTTTAACTTGCATCCGATTGTAATCTACAGAGGCTGCTATATTTAAAAGTAAGTTTGTTCCTATTAGTTCAATACAATTTTCGTTGAAGTTAAACAAATAGCAAAGGTGATTACCGAGTTCGTTAGATAAATTTTGAATTGGCATTTCAGCTTCTAATGATGTCTAGTTGTACTGTAGGATGTTGTAATTTCAAAGTATTGTTGGAAAATACAATTTGGAAAATGTTTTTGTAACAAATTGTGACAATTATTGTTTTTTTAAGCTACCAGTATGGATTAGTAGTTTTTCTCCGTTTCAGGAATTAAAGCATACGGTAAGTTGGATTTAGGATTAATATTAAAATTTTCAGTCTTTTCAGAGGCTATTATTCAAATGTATGTCTTCGTAGTTATCATTGTTGTATTCGTTCTCAGGGTCATAATTACTGTAGTCTTCTGAAGATTCTTCGTAGTTACTTCCATTATACAGTTGTTCATTATAATTTTGATTATAATACTCATTAGAATAATTTATGTTCGATTGATCGGTGTTATCTTCGTGGTGAAATAGTTCTTCTAAAATGAAGTTACGCGGTTAATCCGATTGTTTAATGAAATTTGGTCTTTGAGGGTTTTCTGTCCAATTGTAGAATTTATTTCGATTAGTCATTTGACGAGTGGCTGGTCTCTTGTTAACAAGGTGCTGTGGTTAATTAATCCAAATATATTTACGTAGTTTCTATAAATTTAAAGATTTTAAAAATCAAAATCGTTTTATTTACAATTTATTAATGTTAAAATTCTGACTTTGAACCTAATTTATTTTATAATTTTATGTCGATTAATTATTTTATAATTTGTTTTCGTTAATACGTTGCGAATTAGAATTTGTTTCGAATATTATTTTATTTTTACCAATATGTTGGGAATTTAGAATTTGTTGCAAATATTATCTTATACTTCGTGTTTCCTAATACATTGTGAATTAGAAATTATTTATGTATACATATAAAGATTGTTTGCAACGTCGTACAATTTTTAAACTGTAACTATTTTAATTATTAGTTAGTTTTAACCTATCCAGTGCCTCTAATTCGGCTGGTAATTATTAAGTACTCCATTAGTCACACCAGCAATCTCGTTTGTATAAAGACACATGTAATTTTATATTTAATATTTATAATTATATTGTAATTACTTTATAAAATTGTGTCTTCTTACGTATTGTTCGCTATATTTGCAAGATCGCTATGCGTGCGATAGAAGGTTCCAATAACCAGGCTTCTGCAGCAGAGGGCTTTTCGTTGGCGATGTTTGTTCTCAGAGTTTTCCTATTGCAGAAATTGAAGTTAAATTGATGCAGCAAGTTTCTCCACCTAACCTTTGACGATGCTTGTCTCCGATTTCGACGGTTACTATTTGAATTGCTCAGATTCGCAACAAAGATTTAAGAATCACTGTGTTCTGGTTACTTTAAATAAAGACTTTTGTGAGTCCTACCAACTGCGCCAGTTTTGTTTGCAAAAAGGCGAAACTCCTTTTTAAAAGCTTTATTTTAATTTTATATTGGAAAAAGTGAAAAGACATTGGAATTCACAACTTTAAATATTTATCAAAATAAGCAGATTAAAATACGTTTACATAATTTGGAAAACAGAACTGATGCTAAACACATCTAACAAGAATATATACATAAAATTAATCTAATTATCTTTATCATGGTTTCCTATTCTTGTTGAGAACACTGCTTATTAATATGTAACTAAAGCCTACTTTTTAGGATTCTAACTTAAATTTCAGTTTACAGGTTGAATTTTAGTTGAATATGAAGTTATGAGCATCACTTAAATGTAGCAGAGATGAGAACTTAAAATTAACATGAATTTTAGTTTGCATTTAAAGCAATTCGGACACAGCATTCATATTTAACATAAATATTATTTCAAAACGTGGCTTTCGCTTCTTAATTTGCCGTTGTAATATTCTGATATATTGCCCTCAGTAAATTTACTAATTTGGGGTCTACTTTAAAAGATAAATATGATTCTAAATTGTCCTAATTATCACTATGTAAATCGCCTTTGTTTTTAAAGCAAACAATAATGCCCACTAATTAGAGGAAAGCGTTAAAAATTATAAACATGTTGTAAGCCACCCTAGTAGTAGTAGTAAATCAAACACTTTAAAGTTTCAAAATAATCTTTCAATGAAAGTTTACCTACATACATACATTTTTAAATGTTTACGTTCATTTCGTATTCACCAAAGTTTAAATATATTAATTAAAACTGTTAATAGCGTTATTATATACATATCATGAAGTTAATATGACACTTGAATGTGTATATTTGGATATAAAATCTTTCTAAGATGACGCAGTACTTAAAAACAGTTCCAAGGCAAATATACCTGGAAGATTGAGGTTAAAACTTATTACTGATGACTCGTGAGACAAATTAGAGGATAGTTTAGGTATTATTTTTACGTTCTCCCTCGCAAAGGAAACCCCCTGGTGGTCATTCACGATGTCCTCACGGGAAAATCAGTGGAAGAAATAGAAACACAAATTTATCTACAAAATTTTGAAGATCACATCGCCGTACAAAGGAGGAGTTCGAGCTTGATTTCAAGCTTAGATTCATAATCGACCCAAGAGGGAGATCCACTTTCCATAAAGTCGTAGAAGTTTCTCCAATTCTAAGAAAAATTATATTAAACTCAAGTAAAGTATATGTAGGTTTGTGTGCCCTGAACGTCAAAGATTTCCTAATGGTTCCGCAATGTCTTCGATGACGCGATTTAGGACACGTTCAGAAATTTTGCAAAATTGAGATATAGGCATATAGATATTGCGCAGACATCAATCACAAACGAGAAAAGTGTCCTCGAAAGCAATCTCCACTAGTTTCTATTTCATGCAAATTAAGTAGTAAGAAACGCTTAGTAAATAGTTATAAAGAATGCGCGACCTATAAACTATTATTAAATAAACTAATACAAGAAACTGGCTCCGGACAATAAATACATAAACGCATACACATACAAAATGACAACCTTGTACTTAAACTTGAACTTGAACCTTACAAACTTACATAAACATTATACGGCCTACGGACAACGAACTCGCGAACCTAAACATAAACAATACACACAATATTAACTAGACATCTGTAAGAAATGACAAAATTTTTATAACACAACTTTCAACGTAGTGCAACAGTTGGGCGTGAATTATAGAAGTTTGCGGAGGAATCTGAGATAGACATCCTACTACTACAAGAACCATACACGACTACAGACAACAAAATTCTGAGGATACCAGTATCCAGCCTCAAGGATATAAAAGGTAATGTATCTATGGCTGCCATAATCGTTTTAAATAAGAATATCAGCACAACCGTAGTGGGAGATCTTTGCGATACCCAGTGCGTTTGTGTTGATATTAAAACACTTTCGGCGGGTATATACTGGTTAACTCTAACTTTCAATACACTCAGGACATCGACAAACATTTCAGACGAATCCTCAGGATCGCACATACTTACGCAGGCAGAACGCCAAATCGTATATCTGGCACAGAGGGAGGACAGCCGAAAACGTGTAAAAACTTTAAAATTTTATACAGGAACACCAACTTGAAATACTAAACGAACCAAATAACCCCCCCCCCTACATTTCACAACAACAGAAACCCCGAATTAAGATTTACGACTTGATAACGGACTGGTAGGTTACAGGCAACTAGACAAGCAGTGCCCATAACACTATTACATATACGTTAAATACAAAGCAAACCGCACCTAGATCCACACTCGAACCAAAGAAAATTTTTAACTATAAAAAGGTATATTGAACGTTACTACACAACTCATTTATGCCACTATCCCTAATGAAACCTAACTAAAACATACACGACTCTTAACTAAGACAATTAATGGCGATACGAAAGTTGCCATCCCGAGGCATTGCCCCAAAACAGCAGCAAGGACTACATTTTGGAATGCACATTTGCCTGACTTCAGAATAAACTTACGACGTGCACGAAAAAATTACCAAAACGCCATAACTTCGGGCCTGCGAACGCAAACCCTAGAAGTATATAGAAATAGTAAATCTTAAATATCAATGAAATTTATTAAACTAATTGTAAGATAAACACTTGGATTTCGTTCGCAGAGAGGAAGCTTATAAATAATGCGTGGGGTCTGCCATATAAATTGCCGGCAGACAATATTAAAACCAACACTGAAATACGTACACTACGAAAAGAGGATGGAATTTTCACGACTACATGGGACGATACTATAAATTGCTTGTTAAACAGCCTTCTACCCAACGATGGCCCAACACCAGACACTCCTGAATAAAGATCTATCAGACAAACTACATACTCAACTTAACCCAACCAAAATCCAACGCACCTATTACAACGATCGATGTCGCAATCGCTATCGAATCCCTTAAAAATAAACAAGCACCAAGACCAGACGAAATAAAAACCGAGATACTAAAAGCCCTGCAAGACCCGTTAACACCCGTTTTGCAAACATTATTTAATGAATACATGACAGGACAAAATCCCTTACCACTGAAAGCATTTGCTACTTAATTATTTTCTCATACCGCAGCTTCTCTGTAATTAAAACTGTTGCCCGATCACGCGACTTATGAAGTAGTAAAGCAATAAACACAGTGAATTGATAATATAAATAATATCTTCCATTCCTTAAATGGTAAAGTACTTCATGACCAAACCGTCAATAAATGTCCACTATCAACCTTCCTTGTTTGCAATTAAGATAATTTTCATAGTGGCCTTTAATTATTTAACAATATTTAAGTGTCTGGATACGGAAAATAGCCAAGAAGTATATATTGTTTGGATGGATTTAGCGGGACTTTATAGTCAATATTTTCGTTTGGAAATGAATTAAAGCAACAAGGAATGTATTACCCATTAATAGGATATCCAAATCAAGACTGCATGGAAGATTTATTTTCCGTTTTCAGAAACCGGTTTTTTTATAACCCAGTACCAATAGCGATAGGGTGTGGCGTTGCTTTGAAACATTGTATCAACATTCAACTACAATTAACCACAGAATCAGGGAATTGTGAAATCGATACTAGGGATTTCCTTGGTTTGAATATGCCAAACAGCATTAAAGATAAGATGAAGAAACGCTCTATTCCAATCATGCTAATAAAAAAAATGAAACGAAATTAGATTCTTATTCTAATAAGTATGTTGTGGGTTATTTGACTTTTAAATTATTAAATATTACAGAAGTGTATGGTGGCAGCACGATGTTAACACTTAGTTCGAGATAAAGGGGTGGAACATATGAAGAAATTAGGCGGGAGGGCCGTATACGAAGTTTTAGCATTGCATTGCGTATCTTCTTAAGTCTATTAATAATTAATGGTAGTGGTTAGTTCACATGTGTGCACTTTTGTTAACGACCGTACAACAATGTATTCAAAATTGTTTTAATGCTACGTGAGATGTCACTGCTTTAACAAATATTTAGGTTTCCACTTTTCAGAAAATAATTTAATTGTTAATAACACAACCATATTTGTTCACTTTCGAGATCTAATTTTAATTTACTTTTCTGTTACTTTAAAATCACAATTTTATTTGAAGATCATTTGCGAAAATTGACTGATTGTAATTTTTTCGACAACTTCTCACTTTAAATGTTTTCCGTCTTACTTTTTTAAAAATATGTTTGTTAAAATAAAATTACAATCCTTCAAAATACTTTTTAGCGTCTGAATTTTGCTGCAAAACTTAATTTTTAATATATTAATAGGAATATCTTCTAAACTATTGACGAAAACCTCACATAATACTACATATAGTGAAATATTATTCCACGTATTTTAATTTTCTGGGTAAACATCTAGGTTGTTCCATTTAAATAAAACATCAAGCAATATGTTTTGATCGTTAAATATAATTAGCAGAAAACCCATCACAGTAGACTGCGCGAACACTACCTTGTAAAAGATTTTATCAAATTTGATTGCATTATCTTAAATGGGTTCCAAAAAATATGTTACTAACTTGATACCAAAAATGTTACGAAAGGTGAATATCGCGAGAATCGTTGAAAACAAATAGCAAATCTAATATCAATTTAGTTAAAGTTGAAAGGTGAACTCGGAAGCATAATAATATTTTAGGTATTTTATTTGAGAACTGTAAGTTTGCACTACTGTTTGAAACAGTATAAATAGAAATAGTTTTAAAATACGTAGCTCTTTGATATCTTAAACGACTACTCTAACAAGTTTTTTCTATCTTACTAAATGAAATCGTAATCTTCTGCGAACCGTTCATTTTTCATTTTTAATTTGCTTATATCGTAATTAATAGTCTAAATTTACATATCACTCTGTTTAAATGTAATTTTTACTGTTTTAGGAAGTTTTTAAATTTACATCATTATAAGTGATAGTAGTATATACCCTAACAATTTGACAGGATATGCACCTGGTATGTCGAAGTCTGCATTTCTCCAAGGAGCTTGACCCAAAAATGAAGTATGTTATGGACTTTCTTTGACATTGCAAATAAAAATATTTGTAGTATGAGAATACTTTTAACGTATTTAACCCTTTGTTTGATTTAGATGTTGCGCAATGTAATACGCTTAGAAGCTGAATGTTTAATTGTTCGCCTTTAACCTGCGTATAGTTAAATAATTGTTGTCATAGAAACTAGAGTTGTTGCATAATTTAGTTTTAATTATCGTATACCCAAATTTGCTCTGTTTAAATATTAGGACATACATTTTTAATAAAATAGCTTTTAATTTCACTATTACAAACACCAAAGTGCAGATGAAACAAAGAATAATTAATTCTGCTTTGTAAAGTACTGTTCAAATTTCGAATTTCTAAGTCGTGTAATTCAGAGGCGGCATTTACTTGTAGTACCACCAACGCAAATTTTCAATTTGATGTGTCCAAAGTTTTGTGCTAGTTTTGTGCTGTTCTTTTGCCACAAGAATAAAGTTTAGTGCTAGTCATATTAAAAAGTTGTAGCGATTTCAAAAGTGGTACTACAAGTAAATGCCTCTGTACCATTTTCCGGAAAAAAGAAATATACCACAACAATAAGTAGAGGGAGTTTGTGGTGGTTTGTGCAATCAAAACAAATGTTGTGCTGCACGGGAAATGCCCAAAATCAGAGGCCAAAGTTCTATCATCTTCTGTACGACTTCTTAGGATTCAAATAACAATAACAAAAACAATAACAAATGAAAGTGACATTTTATAGTGGGAGTTTTGTGCTATTTTATGCAATAAAGACAAATTTCGTGCTACGCAGGATATGCACAAAATCAGAGGCCAATGTTCTACCACCCTCTGTACCTCTTCTTAAGGTCTAAAAAATGTGCTGTTAAATATTTTGCAATACTTTTGTATAATTTCCAAGAGCTACTTCATAGAAATATGAAATAAACCTATAGGAAAGTATTAATGCCACTTGCTATTCTAATGGCTTTTTACTTACATTTATCCCAGTAAATATCGAGATTCGATTTATATACCTACTTACATACTGATTTTAGTTTAAATGTAAAGTTCACTAATTTATTTAAGGTGGATTCTTCTTAATGCTTAATTTGTTCACAATCACGCTTCATTGAACTTCCTAGCAAAACGAAGGTGCCATATTGTTTGAAAAATTACAAACATATTAAACGACTTACCCTAATACTAGTTAAGAATATTCCTGTTCAAATAAAATGGTAAACTTTAAATACATAAACAAATTGCAGTCTTATACAGGTCAATTTTTAAAGTCGTAACAGATAAAGGAAGGCAGCTTTGTCAATATTTATTAAGAAATGCCTTAATTGCCCAAATAAAAATGAATATAAATTAGGAAAAAGGTACTTATACTTTAGTTTCCATATTTTGCTCATACTGTAAACGATTGTAATTTTATTTATTATTGCTATAAATTTTGGGTTGTATTAGTGTATATTAATTGTAATTTAAAAAAGTGAATTATTTGATATTATATTTTTGAATTTGGTTTCGTTTAGAATTTTTATTTTATACTAGTGTTCTCATGGTGATTTAATTTTGGCTTTTATTTTGGCAGAGATTCCACACAAATAGTAAGTAAATGGTTCTGTTTTTTAAAGATAATCAAACTTTTCAACATTTGTTTCAAAATGAAAATAGTTGGTAACTACACATCAGAATTCTCAAATTTTCTATGCTTTGTAATTTTTTATGCTTGACATATATTTAAACTAGAAAGTTTTGGTTTGAAGAAATAGAACGTCACATTGATAAATACTTAAATGTAAGCAAATTAAAATAATGAATTAATTTACAAAAGAGTTTATTGGTTTTATAAAATAAACAAGTAAACACAACAAGCTATCAACATCAATCCTATTTCTTGAATTAATTATTCCAATACATCCATATACTAAAAAGTGTTTCCAATTTCAATGTTTTAAGCTTTAATACAAAATTCAAATTATTTTAAAATGTTCGTTCGACCTTTCAAATCTATTTCATTTCTTAATGGTTTAATTTTTTTTGTATCATTAAATAAAAGTATGTTTAGACATAAATTCATTTATTCTGCTTTAAACAATTTTTCGAAAACCGCTGAAAAGCTTCCCATGTATTATTTAATTACATATCTTTTTCTTCTTAAAAATAAAATTTACTCTCGCAACTGAGCGAGTTATGACGTCAATGATGGTTTTTAAATGATAATACTATATGACGAAAGCAGAATAGATTGATTTGTATTTCATTTATTGAACACGCTTGTAACAGTTCCAGTAGAACATGTTAAAATATGATCGCGCGCAGAATCCGATTTGCTACAAATACGCGCATTTTACATTTCGGCGACTTTTAATAAACATTAGTTTGATAAGACCGTTGATTTTATATATTCAGATAGGCACTTCAGATGGCGCTAAAGGAAATTCATTATAGTTCAAAACTGAACACTAGGTTTTGGTGACTGTTCAAAATCGCGAAATATCGTATTTTCGATAATTATAGCTGGGTTCATTTTATAGTGCAAGAGTAGTCCGGTATGTAAACAACACCGACAAATGCATTTTTATTTATGTAGCGAAAAAGGTCATCGCGGTACAAGTTTGTTGTTTTAGGACGTTTACTAATAATAGGGATTTTATATACAAAGTCAATGCTAATAATAAATTTTAAAATACGTGAATCTTTTGAAGAAAATTATTATGCAGTTTAATTATGTAAAATATGTTTCTTACAAAACTAAGTAATCAAATAGTAGTATTCAAAAGAAATTTTTTATCTGCAAAAATTACTGTGATAAGTTTAATGAAAATTACTGGTAACGCTTTTAGTAATAAAAATTAGAAGTGTAAACAGCAATCTTATTCTAAAAAGTATGCTGACAAATTTTCGATCATTACTGTATTTTATTATAACATTTTTAACCTTCTGGGCAACTCAAAATTTAGTTACAAACGGATTTCTGCTTATTTCTCGTATCACAAAATTCTATAATAATTCATAATGGTATTAAGCATTATACACTAACATTGAAAGAAAATTCTGAAAAGGAATTTATAAACAAAAATCGAAAAAATGTTCAAAACTTAGCTCACAACTTAAATGATCTAACAATTAAATGTTGGCACTGTATAGTTTAAAATGCGCCAAATTGCCAGTGTACCTATCAGGGAGACCTTTAGCATTCCATTTTAGAGATGGAGCAGTGTTTTGTGTCCACATGTACGATTATTTAAGAACTTCAATTGCTTATCTTTATCTTTAAAATGGGAGAACACAAGGAGAAATTGATGAAATAATGAATAAACCTGCTTCCACGGTATAATACATAATCGAACGTAAAAATCGTATGGATAATAAATTCAGAAAGCCGCCGAAGAAACTACTTCCAGAGAAGGAAAAGGCCTATATTGTGTGTAAAGTTGAAAGAAGCCCCAAGTTGAGTACCCCACAATTAGCAGCAGAGGTAAAAAGGATTTAGGGTAATCGTGTAACTCCAAAACAATAAGAAGAATGCTGCAAAAAGCTAAGTACAGAGGTCGAGTAGCGAAAAATAAATGGCATGGAATTTACTTCAGCAAGTTTCTAGACTGTTGAAAACAACTATTTGCTGTTGAGAGTAAGTATAACCTCTTTGACTTAGATGGCAACGCTCATATATAGAAAAAAACCAATGCGACGTTAAAACCACAAACTTGGCGCCCAACATTGAAATTTGGGGGTGGGCATGTAATGTTGAGGGGTTGCATGTCCGCTCCTGGAGTTGGAAACTTGTGTTTTATTGAGAAAAATATGGACAGATATCGACCTGGTTATTCTGAAACAAAATCTAAAATCCAGTACAGCCAAACCTAGGTCTAGAAGCAAATTTCTCGTTCTACTAAGACAACGATTCTGAACATTCGTCCGTTTTGATGAAAGAATGGCTACTGTATATTTGTTCACATGTGACTAAACCTCCCCCACACTATCGCCCGACCTAGATGTTATCATAAATTTGTAGGTTAAATTGAAAAATGGCATTCGAAAACATCATATCCAATAAAAATGCTCTTAGGAATGGTGTTTTGGATAAATGGGACAAAATCCTTATCGTTCTAGACTATACCCTTAAATTAATCGAATCAATGCCCAAACGATTAAGATATGTCCTGAAACAACTAAGTGATATTAGAGTTATACTTTTTATTTCATTTTTGTATTGTATCATTTAATCTGTAAGCTAAATTTGAATATCATATCGATTTTTGTTTATAATATAAGTTTCTTATTAAAATTTCCTTTTAATTTTAGTGTATATGGCTTAATGACATTATAAGTTATTAAAGTGTATCTACTTTTCGTCTTTATGTTTATTATTTATCTTTTCTTCCCAGTAATGGGTACTTCTTTATAAGCTGCATCATGTAAGCTGTGAGCAACTATATGTATACGAGGGCATGGCTCCATTAACCTAGCGGAACCACGATTGAATTCTATACTGAAGCTCTAGCGCCAAACCAACTATAGCCAACGCCATTAAAGCCAACGCTAGCGCCAAAAGTATTGTAAAGCTACTAACAATTAAAGTTGGGTGCCGTTAAGTTAATTCTTTTCAACCATGGCATATAACATCACTGAAAATCTAGCATTAAGTTATATCCACCTAACACCGCCAAATTAAGTGCTAGCGCTACAACGGTTTTGTAGATAAAACCAAATAAACAAAAAGAGAACAATGACGGCATGGTTGAAATTTGGCGAAATATTTTGCATACATGTAGTTTTTAGCTAGCTCCGTCAAAATAACAGCTGGTACAACAATGGTTTCTGAGATAAAGCTAATTGAGGAAAAGGTGAAAGAATTCTCGATTATTTGAATTTTGAAGAAAACTGTGAAATAGTGTAATTGGGTAATGCTACTTTAATAACACTTTGAAACCGTGAATATTAATATTTATTGATTGTGCATAGAATAGCTCTAAGTTTATAAAGTCGTTGACCCAAATATTAGCTATTTTTGAAATCTTTTCTTGGTGCGAGTTACACCATTTTAGTTTAATTTAGCATATTGAACTTCATCAATCATGAAAGGATAGCAAATTTTATATACTTTGACTCATTTTTCCATAAGAGATGAATATTCTATCACGGTAGTGGAACAGTTTCAGAAACATTTTCATAGGAAGATTTTTACATATTTTGAGGTTGGTAGCTCGTTCCCAAAATTTATAACAATAATTGATTGACACCCTATATTATTCGAGTTGGACGTGTGCACAATACTATACCATATTCGTCATGCACCGAGAGAGGGCTTTCTTTTAAATAAATTTCTTATAAATTTTATCAAATACTATATATTTCAATCTTGGCTTGACATTCTAATTACAAATGATCTTTTTTGCATTAAAATAATATAAAATACAAATAGTCCGTTACCATTTTTTAATTTTCAATAGAAAGTGCCAAGTTAATTCTTTGCTTGAATTTATTCAGGTATAATAGATTATGTTAATACTATTTTAAGAAATGCCTATAAGGAAGATGTGCTAACATATATCCCACCATTGAGGCACTTTCTATACTAACAAATTATAAAATGGCACCCAACGAAAAACCCTTAATATTGAGCGCTTTATATCATATTTTATATTATTTTAATGCAAAGAGGATCATTTGTCATTAGAATGTCAAGTAAATATTGATATTTACAGTGCTTAATACAATTTATAAGACATTTATTTAAAAGAACAACTATGATTGCATCACGACTATGGTATAATATTGTACATATATGCAACTCAAATAATATGTGGTGGCAGTCAATTATTGTTATAAATTTTGGAAGCGATTTACCCACGTTAAAATATGCAACAATCTTCCTATGAAAATTTTCCTGAAACGATTCCTCTACCGTGTTTAACCCTACAAAAGGTAGATGGAAAAAATTAGAATATTCATTTCTTATAGAAAAATGAACCAAAGTATATCAAATTTCTTACACCTTCATGATTGATGAAGTTCAATATCTTAAATTAAACTAAAATGGTATAACTGGCACCATGAACAGATTTCAAAAACAGCAAATATTTAAGCCAACGACTTTATGATGTTAGAACTATTCTCTGGACAATGAATAGATATTAATATGGAAGGTTCTGTAACGTTTACACAAACCGACAGAATAACGCGAAACGCGATTTAAAAGAATTCCTAAAAATTCTACGCATTTTCGCTATATTCATAAATACGGGAGTGT
>JAHWXV010008073.1:0-13582 GCA_024586415.1 Phrixothrix hirtus | reverse complement strand
GAATGGAAAACTAGGTAGGGGTAGACTGAGAAAGAGGTGGTTGAATATGATTGAAGAAATTGTAAAAGAAAAGAGAGTAAAGAGCGCAAAGAATAGGAGACTTGGCAAAAACGTTGTATGAATTTAATGGAAGCAAAAGAAATGTGTAGGGACAGAAAGGAATGGAGAAAATTAGTGAATGGGTGATAGTAGTGATAGTGGGATTTGTAGGTAATAGTGGGCTGGTGTGGGTAATGTAGAGTGCTGGGAGTTGTGGTGCAGGGCGGTGGTAGTGAGATGGGTTGGTGTATGGGTGCATGCTGTTGTTGTGAAGGTGTCGGCTTTATTATTCATGCAGATGAAGAACAAGGTTCACGCAATGTATGCCAGTAAATCTAGTCAGATATGGTATCAAAATTCGCTATCCTTGTGCGTTCAGTTCAAACCCACTCATGTGGACAGATATATACGAAAAAGTTTGCTGAAGACCAAGAAAAAGTCAAGAGTAGCGAGAAGTAAAGGATTTATACTGCAGATATAGAACCACTAGTTTCAATGTAGCAATAGACCACTCGCCACCAGTGTTTTATTGGAAGGTTTGCTGTTATTATGGCGACAGATGTTAGCACATAAAAAAGAGAAACGTTTTCTTCAATTTTAGAGCTTGGTGATGACAAAATTATCATGGTGTGTGATATAACAAAACTCAAAAAAGCGATAATGTAAGTGGTCCAGAGAAAATGCCGAAAATAATACAATATTATAACTAAACTAAGAAAAGGGTTACATCGATAATACGGACAAAATACTTTCCCATTATTCGACTAAACATAAAACTCGTGGATCGTCTGTTTGTATATTTTATAACATTGGCGTAGTTGGGCTGGAGGCCTTTCATACCGAATCTGGAAACCAATTAGTATTACCGGCTATCAATAGTCGCTCAATAAATCCCAGAACCTTCCATATAAAGTGATTGACTCCATATTCGATGTAATTTTCTATGCATATCTTAATTTGATACAGAAAGTGTGTGGTACCAATTGTGGACAAAAGTGTAAAAAAACTTTAACCCTTATAGCGTTTAAATATTGATATTATTACTATTTTTTCTTTATGCAACCGACTGATTTAAGCTAGTTTAAAGATGTCACTGAGTTTCAGCTAAAAATTACAATAAAAAGTTAGAAAAGTTATTACTTGAAGTTCAAAATGGTACCCGCTTACCACGTCATGGGGAAGAAGGTTAATGACTTAATAAGGCGTATTTCCCAATATTATCCATAGCAAAACAAACAAAAACACTTTGACTTTGCGAAGTTGCTATCAACAAACTATATGACAGATTGAAGTCAGATTTTCAATGTAACCAATCTAAACATGGAAGGTCGCGTAATTATTTGCATTCAAATGAACATGTCTATATCAGAGTTGTAAAATTATATAAATTTGAAGTCGAGCAAAATTTAATACATTTTTCTGTTCGTACTTGGAGACTTTTCCTGATTGTCAAATCATTTTGTTTTAGTTAAATTATTTATTTAAAATAATTATGAAGATTTCTGTAATTAATAAAAGCGCCTTACAGTTACAATATTAAAAATATGATTTGAGACAACACACGACTTTCTCTTACGTACATAGGTAAACAAATATACAGATGTACACAAATAATTAAAATATTATTTACGTTTATTCTGGGAACGATAATTGTTACGACCACCCATGTAAGCTACTGCACACGTAAAAGCCTGCTTAACTCCACAGATTTTCTCTAATAACTCGCTTCAGCGCATTTTTTCAGGAAAACCTCTAAGTTCACGTAAAAGGACATGAAGGGCACAAGAACTGTAGCAAGTTTCAAAAAAATTACTAAATACGTTTTCGAGAAAATCGAAAAAAACTTAAAAGTCGCAAGAATAATGTGGCACTTGCGGTCATTCAATTTTAACTAAATTCTTGCTGTTTCATGTATAGAAGATATAAAATATAAATATAGTTTTTAATTTTCATATAATGATTACTTTTTGAGAAACGTTGTTCACAACTGATACCCCAAATACTTCCAGTTACTCGATTTTCAAAAATTTATTAGAAAAACTCCTTGTTTAATATCAAACTAAATTAAGGAGCTCAGAAATATACTAAGTTAAAAAC
This sequence comes from Phrixothrix hirtus, assembly GCA_024586415.1. Taxonomy (NCBI): domain Eukaryota; kingdom Metazoa; phylum Arthropoda; class Insecta; order Coleoptera; family Phengodidae; genus Phrixothrix; species Phrixothrix hirtus. Next base: position 11,446 of record JAHWXV010008073.1, on the reverse strand, counting down.
AATTCTTATAGTCGATTTCAAGAAAATCGTGAAAATGAAAAATTCGGAAATTATCTAAAAATCGATTTTAACCAAATTTTTGATTTTGCAAAAAAATACGGTTGTGACCCCAAATATAAATTTTCATTTAGTTAGACCTTTTAGTTTCATAGTTATTGTATTCAGAGTTAACGGTGAAAGCACTTCCGGTTACTCCATTTAAGAATACTTTCTGAGTAACCGCTTATATTATATGAAAGGGTCTTAAATGCTGGAGAAATACAATTAATTTTAAAAAAATCGTTACAGGCGATTTCAACAAAATTATTTCCAGTTACTCGACTTACGGAAAAGTTTATGAAAAACCGCCTGGATTATACGAAAGGGCATTAAATTTCTAAGGAATATAGTAAATTTAAAAAAAATCGTTAGAGCGAATATCGAAAAGTCTCAAAAAACCCAAAAAATAACAAGAGTAAAGTGGTACTTCCGGTTTTCCGATTTTAGTGAAATTGTTGTGGTCGCGTGCGACAATGGATAGAAACTCAAATATAAAATTTAATTATTCTAGAACTTTTGGCTTTCGAGCTATCGTGTTCACAGATACACATACACACGCGCGCGCACGCACACGCACACACACACGTACACGCACACACACACGCACACGCGCTCGCGCAAGCGCACACGCACACGGACACGCACACGCACACGGACACGCATACGCACACGCACACGCACGCACACACAATACAACACAACACACGCACACGCACGGACACGTGCACCCACTCGCGCCCGCGCACACACAACACACACGAGCGCACGCCCACTCACGCAAGCACGCGCCCACATCCGCACGCACGCCCGCCCGCACGCACGCACCTACACATCCACGGGCATACACACACACACGCACACATACACACACACACCCGAAAACATGTATTTCCACTAAAATTTCGACATTGGAAATTTTGGTCGAAAACAATACTTTCTCTGTTACCTATATTTCATATAGGTAAGAGAAAGTAAAAAGCAACAAGAATTGTGAATCCTTTTGGGTCAGATTAAAATATAATAAAATCTGTGTATGCATGCAACATCATAACGAATTCGAGAGTTAGGAATTTAAAATGATTGTGTATGTTTAAAGTTAATAACTCGAAAGATAATTAAAATAAAGATGAAGAGATATCTTATAAAGTGGGAATTTTAAATTCTAAATGAATAAAACCACTACATGAGTGAAAAGCCATATAACTGCAAGTTCAAATTTAAACAGATATATAAACATTTGCAAGGCTAGTCGCCACCAAAGTCGCATAACCTCACATAAAAATGTAGGTAAGCGAACAACAAAGTTTTGCATTTTCAAATGGCGCGCCACTCGTGAATCATGATTTCGTCCTCGTTAAAACTCGTCAGCACGAGATAGACTGCTGCACACCATTCAAAAATGCAAGACTTGCTTATAAGCACTTGAACAGTGCTGTTTACGTTTGATATTTTATGGCAGAGCCATCTAGTATTGAATTATAAGAAGTGACATTAAAATAAAGATGAAGAAATATTCTATAAAGTGGGAATTTTAAAGTCTAAATTAATAGAACAACTACATGAGTGAAAAGCCATATAACTTACAATTATATGGCTGTGCCATAAAATATCAACTCAAAAGGTATTTAAAACATCAAAATAAAATTTAATCGAGATGAAATTTTACGAGGTTCGCTCTAAAAGAAATGCACATTTTTTTTAAGTATAATATTTTTTTCTAGCGCTTTGCTATTTCAACAATATGTGGTTACATCCTTTAGAAATGAAATGTTACTTCTCCATGATATTCGTCCCTTTCAACTAGCTTATACAACCTTAAGACCGGCACGTCTCCCCAGCTAAATTTACTTAATAGCTACAAGTTTGTTATCTGCAATCATGCTGTGAACACGCTGCACATTCTCAGGTTTTTAAATTATGTGCGGTATGTCGCTGCGTGGAAAATTGTGAATATTGGTGTGCCAGATAATTTGTGTGTCCAACGTGATCTTCATACATCTTTTTTAACCTCTTGTGAATATTTCCCACTGTCTCTTTTATAAAACAATGTTGTACATTCCTTTTGGACTGATCCTGGTATATGAAAATTATGTATCACTTGTCCCAAGAGTGGGAACAGACATACACGCATACACACATTTATTTTGGTAACGAGGTTTCGTTTAAAACATTGAAGGAAAGTAAACTGTAATTTTTTATTGACTTTACCAGTGGCAAATAACATCGTTAAGCAAATCGCTTCTTAAAAGAGTAAATGTAAAGCTGCCTACTGTAAGTTTTAAACTCATTTATAACCAGAAAAATGCAACGTAAGACATGAAAGATTATTCAAAACAAAACTGATTAATACTTCTAAAAGCGAACTTAGAACTTTGGAAAGCCAAATAAAAACACTTACAATTATATTTTAAAATTAGTTTATTAAACTGCTAAGTCGTTAAAATATTTTATATTACATAATTAGGCCTTATTGAAATTTAAATACAACAATGGACACTAAAGGCAATCCCCAATTTTTGGAAAAATAATTACTTAAATTAAATGCAAATAATTAAAAAATATATTTTTAAATTATTCGAACTATTTATATTAGATTTCATTCAATTTTTATTTGTCTTAGGTAGGCTAGGAAATATAAAAAATAAAACAAAACATCGAAAATATTTTGCAGCCTGGCGTTTGTTTTAAAGTTGAATGCTTTTTCCCGGTCTCTCATTTTAATAGTATTGATCAAAATTTACAATATTGCTGTTTCGTAACTTTTATAAAGCAGCTTCAGCTAAATCCTGACAGAGTAATTTAGACGTTGGACCGAATGAATATCACGTATATCTTGTATAATGTATAATTTATTTAAATGTCCGAATAATGAACTTGAACTTAACGACGAAGCAACGCTTAAATCATAACATCGACGCTATTTTTGAATAATAATTCCTTAAATCTTAACTGCCATGATAGCGGCTCAGTCGGTTGAGTCTTTATTATTACATCCCAAAAAGTGGATAATATGAGACAAAAGAGTGGGAGGGAATTAGAAATGATATTTCCCATTTACCTCGATAACCAAAGAAGAAAGCATGACATTAATAGCAATTTAAAGCCAATGTAAAGACCTTCCCTGCAAATTGAACGCGCCACCTCATTTATCTTGTACCACAAATTCAGCTACTACTTTTGCAATACCGCTCACGGCCAGCGCCGTAATAGGATTAAATAACGAAGCGACGAAATAAGATCAGGAAAAACTGGCAGGGCACTCAGGAGAACGGATGCAAATAAAATACGGGACACGTGGACATGCGAGCGTTGGACTCAGCTTCACAGCTTCACAGTGGTCTTCAACCTCTGCTTGAAACAAGGGGTATTTTCAAACTACTAAGTAGTAAAATTCGCCCGTAAATCGTGTAAGACAAACTCAACGGAACCGAGGAACTTTCGTCCAATAAACTCGCTTTCAATAGTAGGTGAGGAGCTGGACAAAATCATCGCTACGCGCATCGAATACTACATAGTTGCAGAAGCCTTCTTTAATAAACATCAATTCGAGTTGACATATGGGAAGTTGACAATTGGAGTCATAAATGTTGTTAGGGAAAGTTAAGGACGCAATGGCATGGGCAAAATATTGTACGCTAATCTCGTTAGACATCTTGGACGCATTCAATAACGTTGCTAGTAATATTATGCAAACTTGAAAGTAATGATTAAGCAAGTAAAGCCAAATACAGAATCGCTCTTACTTTAGGTAGACGTGTTGGAAATATCTCTACCCGAGCATATTCTCTAGTAGTTAAAGCTGGACAATTCACAAAACATAAAATCAACCGAACAAATTCTTAAGCATTGCAAAGGCTAGTAGAAGAAACTGGAATAGGAATAGCCAACGTTCAAATTAGATATAGGGAGAACATAATTCAAAAACGTGATTACATATCCACAGGGATACTAATTGCTAAAAGACTTAACCGGAAGGTGGATGTAAATGCGGGGCCGCGAAAAGAGAAACGAATTGTCAGATCTTGCTGTTGTTTTCATATCGAAGTATATATAAATTATTGTCGTTCTTTACTTTCGCTTCACCTTGTATAAAAATAATCAAAATAAGGTTTATAAGGGTAAGGATAAGCTTAGTGAATCATCTAAAATTTAAATTTCAAAGAATAAGTAAGTTAATGTAGTAAACTAATTGAATCCACCTCGTACGGTGTTTTTAAAGAATCATTTTATAAAATCACAGTAAATATTGCATTAATTACATCCGTGCTGAAAGAATAAAACTTAGGCAGGGAAGTTGTTCATTTATAAGTTTCACGAGATAATTTATCTAAAGAATTCTAGTTTTGTTTAAAATACACACATTTATAAATCAACTGAAGGTTACACTCAGTCTTGGAAATAACCGATAAGATGAAACAAAGAAATATTGAGTAATTAGTACTTAAATTCTGTTTAACAAACTTTTGGGTCGCTAGAATAGTTACATCGGTGTAACAAATACAGGTGCTGGGCAGTAGAATCATATCGCCTAGGGGCAATTAAAAACTTCGGTTCCGTGGAAAAGGTGGAAATATAGAGTAGTGAATCGCAAGTCTTGGTACAGGCGGTTTGGTCTGATATAAAACTAACGGAGGACGTGAAAGTGAATTAGTTATATTTTTGGCAGGAGTGTCTTCCTTGTTTTAGCTATCTGTAAAATTGTATCCGTCGAAAATTTAAAGCAACTACCGTTAGCAAAATCGTTGAGGTTGGATTTCCAAGCATTTGGGATTACCAATTAAATAGGATTAAACAATTGTATTCCCAGGGTGTTTCCTACCTGTCCTGGCAAGGAAACACAATCACACCTGTAAGTGTCTTATTCACGTTCTTTTATATATCAGTTGGGGGCTCGCGGTAGTCGTCGGCGCTTCTAAAAATACATAGTTATCGTCGCTGAATAATTGCAGTAACAATTAATGCAACTAAACAAGGGAAATTGGTTTTCGATTTGAAATCTTGCGAAACAAAATAATTAAAAATTATAAAGTCTAATTTAATTTTCTTTCCGTTTTAATTTAGAATAATAATTATCCTTTTGTTAAAATAATGGTTGGATACCGTAACGATTGTAAATTTTATTTTACATTGTTTTAAAAGATATTAACTCATAAAGCGCCTGGGTACCCAAAGTTTTACGCTTTGTTTATATTCTATTCTGTTTATAATCCCGTTGACATAAAAGAGCTGCGTTGATTGTCTTTTAACTATAAATAATCGCTTCCAGACCAGGGGTAATCTTACCTTTGAATATTAAGAGTAGAAACCTTTTTTCCGTCAACCAATGTTTCCATTTAAGATACAAGTACTTTGACCAATTATGATGTTTTTTACACCGTTTACGTACTATAAATATGTTGTTATGAAGTGCTACTTGAATTTTACGAACGTGTCTAGTGCGAAATTGTTGTTTTCATTTCAATAGTTTGAATCTTATCAAATCATTTTAACTTTAGAGTGCATGTGCAATAACTATAAGGCCCAACCTAGTGATTTATCGAAAAGAATAGCTATAAGTCATTTATATCAAGCTAAATATAAAAATTATTTAAAATTACATTTCTTGTGAGTAAAGTTAGTAACATTATACCGAGTGGTCGGATTAAACACACATAGGGGAGAGGTCCCTTTCATAATATGTCGCTAGTCAAGGTTTAGTATTTTTTGTCAAAAGAAAAAGGGCACCGAAAGTGGTGCACCCTGTATATTGAACAGATATGTTTGAGGTTTTGATACATTCTTACCTTTCACTGGGATAAATAGTACGTGTCAATCAAACACGTAGTTTGTGCCAAAACATCAAACATATCTGTTCAATATACAGGGTGCACCACTTTCGGTACCCTTTTTCTTTTAACAAAAAATACTAAACCTTGACTAGCGACATATTACGAAAGAGACCTCTCCCCTATATGAATAGTGAATTGTGACTCCTTAAAAATAATTAGCATTTATCGTTTAGTGTAATTTCTTTCGGCTTAGACCATTTACTGCACCTACACTACCGTAGATGTCTATTTCCGCTCTAAAAATAGGTCTTGAACATCTTAATATACAGGGTGTTTTCCGTAAAGTATCCCTGTTCTGCAGTACTAGACTAGTGAACAGTGGCGCCCACAATTCCCGATTTGGCGTAACTCTACAGTGTTCAGTCTCAACAGTACCGATTAACAACGCCTCGTTCCACTGTAGCTTTGCCGACCGCGGCTGAATACTGATGAAGTCGTCGCTTGCTTTATTTTCAATTGAACTCGTGACAGTATAGGATACAGAATATAATTGGCAGCGCGTCGAACGTGGGTATTCAATCCAAATGCATTAGGAACAATTTAAACGAGCAGTGCTACTGGCGATATTTTACGCGCCATCAAAATGGACCAAAGATAAAAGAAGCGCGACAACTTATAATCACACAACGTATTCTTATCGTCAAAGCGACATCGACGCACGAGACTGTGTCGACGGATACTACATCTATCATAAAACGGGAAGCCGGTGCTGGTATACGTCGTTCGAAAAATTACCAAAACACGATAATGCTTAAAAACAAAAGATGTCAAGACGGTATAGAGCAGAAAGAATGCGTTTAGGAAAAACACCCCGCAGAACTTGGTAGCTTAAACTTCACCATTGGAGAAGAGGACGTCGGTAAGTTTATGATACGAGGTGCGTCCAGTAACTAAGAATCCATTGGGTATAAAAGAGTACAGAAATAACTTATTGTTTTTATTGTCATGCACTATTTTTCTACGTAGTCGCTATATTGAAGCATCGTGGTATCGCGGCACCAGTTTTTGTATTTCTTCGTTAAAGAAATTTACCGCCAATCTACCTAGCCATTTCTGCGGATTCTGGCCACTCAAAAGTTTCTTTAGATGAAGACAAATGAAAATCGCTTGGAACCAGATCGGGACTGTATGGCGCACGTTCAAAAATTTTCCATCCAAACTATTGAAGTAATTCCTGTATATGGATGGTGGTATGCGGCTGTGCATTATCACGCAAAAGAACAACTCCAACTGTCAGTATTCTACATCATCGGTGCTGAATTGATCAACGCAATTTTTTTAAAGTTTCGCTGTACGATTCTACATTTATGCCCGTACCCTGTTGCATGAACTCCATGAGTAGGATGCCTTTTGTGGTCCCAAAACACCGTGGTCATGATATTTTTAGTCGTAGTGTCTTTTGGAGAACCTGTATACCGCCATTGTTAAGACTGCTACTTACTTTCAGCTGTGATGTGAGTAATCGTGATCAAGAAATTCATCACCTTCCTGTTGAAAACGATCAATAAAGATTAAAGCAGTTCTCAGGCGTTTTTGCACCCATTTTGGGCACCCATCTGGCACAAAGTTTTTTGTAATGAAGATGCTTGCTTACTATTTCGTGCATTAAACACCGAGATACTATTGGAATCCGTTCATGCAATTTAGAATTTGTGAATTTTCTCTTTTCCGCAATTTCTGAATTCATTTTTTTTAACAAATCAACTGTCACCAATGACAGGCGGCCGCTATGTTTCTTTGTCCTATCTTTCTTAAATAACCGACATCATTTTCTCATAATTACCTCATTAATGACACTCCCGACTTGTCAGTAAATTTCCACAGCCGGAATCTTTTTTGCATTTAAAAATCTTATGACTGGTCGTACTTCATAGTCGGCAGGATTTTCGATTTTAACTTCCATTTTAATTTGACACAGTAAAGCATATCACCGTCGTTAAACAATAAAAACTAAGCTTGTAGACGAAAATTCCCTGGTTTTTGTAAGACCTATTTTCTGAACTAATTTAATCATTGAAGCCCTCCAGCAGTTTAAAAAGGCCCAGGCGCTGAAAACCTATGTGAACATCTCTGTTTATTAAGTTGAATGTACTCATTCAACTTAATAGTACGTAATACTACGTTACCGCATTTGTCGTTGTGCTTTTTCGTCTCAGCAACTAGCAACAAATAATTTTGTTGTTTTTAAAGTGTAGTTTTCGGCAAATTAGTATTATATTGGGTTTTTCTAAATAATAGGGTGTTTTTCGCTTAATTCTGCTATATCAGTATAGGCATTGCGCTTGTAATGGCGCAACTTGTTTTTGCACTTCAAAATTTCCAATCGCAATTACAATTATTATTTGAAATGACTTTTTATTATGCTTTTGTTGTTAACCGAAATTTCGGTTTCGGTGTTTGCTAAATCCTGCTGGTAAAAACCGTACTAAAAGTGTATTCTATTTTAAATAAATATCTTTATTGGGTTTTTCTTGTTCTAATTTGTTATAAATCACCACTCCAAACACCTACATTTTATATATTTCGTCAATATTTGGAAAGTAAGCGATAACTACGAGGGGTTTTCTACTGTTGATTATGACTTATTATCTACTTCATAGCAACATGTCCATCAATGTGCTAGTTATATCCTCTATAATTATTAACACTGTTGCTTTTAATGGCAACCCCAAAATCTTTCTGCAGATTATGATTCGCCATTTCATTCTGTCTATAATGACCTTAAAATTTTTCAAATTTGCTCATTCCTTTTTGATATAACAAGTACGATATACGATATTTAAATAGCATTTAATGTATTTAAAATAGTAATTAAAATTGTTGAAATAACATTTAGAATGTTTTAAATTCTCTAAACAAGAAAAACTAATATCTCCAAAAAGCGTCAGAGAATTTGTAAATTCGAAGGTCATTACCCAGAATGAAAGCGAATAATAATCCGGAAAAATATTTTGGCGTTACTATTTAAAAAAATATCGATGACGTTATCTGTCAGATAATGACGACGTCGTCGATTTGTGAATGATATTAAAAGATGCCCAAAATTGAAATCTAACTTTTCTCCAGATATTAATATTTTTCGCAATATTAAATTTGTTCCAAACTTAATCAGTACGCTATATTGTATAACGAACTGTTAAAATAACTTCATTTATTATTACTATTACTCCTTCATGTTTGTTTCATTAGATTTAATTAATTTATCGATATATACCTTATTTTATTTTATAGTTTCTACAATATTATTGTAACATTTTTATATTAAAAATTTTGAAGATTTCGTCTGTACAAATGCGAAGTTTAAAATCTAAATAAATAGAATTACAACAGAAGTGAAAAAGCTCTACAAGTGTACTTACACTTGGAAGGTTGGTCACCACAAAAATCGCATAACCTAACAAAATTGTAGTGTCTTTCAAGTGTTCGCATTTTTTTAGAATTTTACACTTGTAGAACTTCTTATTTGTGTTTATTTTATTTATTTAGAATTTAAACTCCGCGCTTTGTCTAGGAGAAATCTTCAAAATTTTTAATATACACATCAATTCCCATACTTGGATAATAGATGGCTCTATAACATTGTTTAAAACAAATTAGTGTATCAATTAAAATTATATCCGATAAACAACAGAAATTGATTCTTTACTATCCAACTTTATTTTATAAAATATTTACTTCGGGGTTTTGCGCGAACAGCACAGCCTGCTATTAAAAATATTGAATAAACAGGTAAAATGTAAATAATCAGAATTGATAACTTTTTAACAAAGGAAAGCAGTAAAAATGTTATTTAAACAATAGCTCTAAATTAAAATGTATTTGGATTGATGTAATAAAAGTGGTATTTTACTGGAGAATAACTTTCGCGGCGTATTGTTGATTTTGGTTTTATTTATGTCCTAATTTTGAGTGAGAGTTAGTGAGAATGTAATACCTTTTACAGAATATTGTTTTGTTTACCCGTTCAACAGAAAAACGTATTTCACAAGATAAAAAAATCACCCTGTTCAGAATGTTTTTGTAATTTTAAATCCATGCTTTCCCTAACGCTGGCGAGACTATTATAGAAATATACCAGTTTTTTTATTACACAGCTAATTAAAATATTATTTATTCACAATCTTATTATAGTAATGTATGCTTTTGTAACTTTTTTAGAAGTTCAAAATGAGCAATTGGAAAATGCTTACTTTTCACCCGGCAAATCCATGGTAACAATTGCTATTTTAGATTTACTACGTGTATTACAATCACACTTCTTATCAATGACAGCAAGTGTCAAAAATTGAAGGCTTGTCATTAACTTTATGAATAATGTCAACTTTTGAAGGGTATTTTGAATGATTTTGAATAAAATAGTATACAAACCTCAGCAGAAGTACCATTTCTCTCTAGAGAAATGAGATACTTTCCGCCTCGATATGTAATACCGGGTGTCCATGGATAGGGTTACAAAGAGGAAAAACTTTATTAATATGCATTTTACAGAAAAAACGTATTCTTTATAAAAAATTCTGCTTTCCTCGAAACATCCAAAAACATAATTAGATTTGACTACCTACATTCACTTATTTATAAATTCAATATTATTGCAGCTGATACTTTTACTTTTTTAGCTAAACAATCAGATTTTAAAATAAACAGTATTAATTCAGAGCTTAAAGTATTCACTATTCAATATAGCTGCCTCCAACTTGTACACATTTTTCAATTCTTTTAATGAATTCATTTAAACTTTGTGTATCGTAACAGACGCATCAACCTCATCCACGGCATCCGTTGCTTTAATTGATCTAAATTATGTCTTACATCATGAGCCTACACTTTTTCTTTTAATACCCCGCCCCCCACAAAAAGAAATCCATTGGCAGAATATCAACAGACCTAGCAGACCATCCAACTGAGCCATTTCTACCAATCCATTTTCCAGGAAATTAATGCTTTAGAAAATTTTGTATCAATAATGTTGTGAGCCAAACATCCATCTTGTTTCCAATAAACGTTTCTTCGTATGTCAGCGTTATTGTTGTGCAACTATGGTAATGCATACGTTTGTATCAAATCCAAATAAACTTTCTTCTTTAGTGAGCATTTTGGAAGTTAATTTTAAGTACAATTAGACACAACTACGTTAACGATGTTAATGGCAGTACAAAGCAAAGTCTACTACATAAAACCGTTAGTATCTCTAGACACATAAACCGAGTACGCAATTGTGTACCTAATTGCGTTCCGATATTGTTATCATTAAAACTATTTACAAACTTAAATGTAAAATAACTAATAGTACTTGTTTATTTTAAAAAATAAAAGTATCAGCTGCAATAATGTTGAATTTATAAATAAGTGAATGTCTGCAGTCAAATCTAATTATGGTTTTGGATGTTTTGAGTAAAGCAGAATTTTCTATAAAGAATACCTTTTTTCTATAAAATGCATATTAAAAAGTTCTTCCTCTTTGTAACCCCCATCCATGGGGGAGAATAGAGAAAGTATTGTTTTCGTCCAAAATTTTCGATGTCAAAATTTTAGTGGAAATACACGTTTTGGGGCTCCCTGAGTCCGAAAAACGTGTTTTT
>JAHWXV010008070.1:0-14873 GCA_024586415.1 Phrixothrix hirtus | reverse complement strand
CACACACACACACACACACACACACACACACACACACACACACACACACACACACACACACACACACACACACACACAGAGAGAGAGAGAGAGAGAAAGACACAAACACTCAGAAACACACACACACACACAGAGACACATACACTCACAGACAAATTTCTAAAAACATGTCTTTCAGATTCAGGGGACCCGAAAACGTGTATTTACGCTAAAAACTGGACATCGATAATTTTGACCGAAAACATAACTTTGGTATACTATATTTCATATACTTAAGAGAAAGTAATAAAACTATTGCATTACCCAACAAAAAATTAGTTGACAATTTGGAAACGCAGTTATTTGAATTAATTGAAATAAATTTATTATCCAAAGTTTAAATATTGGTGTAACGAATACCTACTCGCGACAGATCTGGACACATCTTTGACTTATTTAAAGTTACAGTGTTTACTTAATTCTACTATATCTACTATTTACTAGTTTATGATCTCCAGTTTCAGAAAAACTACGTTTATTTGCAGGAAATTTTAAATTTAAATTTAAGGAATATAAATTCTATTTGGAAAAGCTTTCATTTTAGAGAAACGGAATAAAGTAAAATTAATTTCAGAAAGGGAACTTAAATTTCAGATGCATTAATACAAGTTCATAAACAGGAAATAATTTTCAAATAGTAAAACAAGAAAACTGGAAAAAATAAGTAACTAAATATCATCAATGCATTTAAAAAAGAAATACGTATTATTGTGTAAGCTATTAACCAGAAATATTAACTATTATCTTTTCCAAAACCATTCATATGCTTTACTTTTAATGTAATGGTACATATGTAAGTTCTTATAGTTTTATAAAAGATATTGCGCTTGTTCTTAAAACGTTCACCTAATTTTCGCTGATCAATTGTAAAATATTTCTTATTATTACTTCTAATGATGGATATCTACAATTCTTCTCAGGATAGCGCTTCTAAGAATAATTGTTTTGATAAGCCTTAGCTAGAGAAGCCAGAAAAATTACAAAAATCTGCCACATCTTGAAAATAAATCAAAATAGTTGCAATTTGGTAGCCATGACGTATTAATCAATTTTAGTTGCCGTGCACAACAAACAGAAATGATAAACTCAAGTAAATAACAACAATGCGTATATTGAAAAATATAATAATCGCCGATTACATCGGCATTATTGCACTAGTATATAATTATAGTTAAATTCTAGAATTTTATCTTAAATATCTTTTACGCAATAACAATTTAGACAAATGTAGAGCAATAATAAATACAAGTCAAGCAAATAAATGAGTATACGTAACGGTGTTCTAGTACTGTTGTTATGCCAACTAAGGTCCAAAGTCCTAAATAAGCGATTACTGCCTTGATTTAAACGACCAACAGGAACGTACAACAGGTATCAGCGGTGCGTTAGTTCAAACAGACCTAAAAAACCATGAAATCTGTGAGAAATCTGTTTTACACAGGTAAGTTGGCAGCCCATAACTAGTTGGCACAGCAAGAATTAACCAGTATTTAATGCTTAATTATTACTTGACTGCCTAATTTAATAATTCTTATTAATTGAAATACAAATTTAAAAACCGGTGAAAACTCAATAACAATAATGCCCATTAATGACTAAATTTTGTAAACTAAATGTTGGTTCTAACCAAAAATTGAAACCTTTATAAATTATGAAACTTGCCCACCCAATGTTTATTTCTAACAAGAGCGATTTATAATAATATTTGAGTCGGTATATAATCAATTCGAAGTGCCTTATATTTGAGCTCGTAGAGAATCAAATGTAAATTGTTTAAAAAATATGACAGTTAGGACTGGTATACCTCCTATTCTCAAGAGGTGAAATTATTAAAAAATATACATAGTTACGGTCTTAAAACCAAAAATTTAATTTATGATACTACTTATACTTAAATTGTACACATTTAGGTACTTACATACCATGTAAGTTTACGAAAGTTGTTATGGCCAGATCTTTATTGTTAAGTATCAGACTTTCGCGAACATTGCCCTACGTAACGATATTGAATTTTGAAATTTGACGTTGCTAGGAAAGTACAAGGATACTAGAAGTAATTGCATGTGTACTTATTATAACGTTTCCGATTTATATGCACTGTACGAATGTGGTGCATATTAGATGCTTTCTATTTATAAGGAATAGTGTGAAATCTAGCAAAACTGCAAAATATTATACGCTATTAGTTCAAAATTGATTAGAGATAGAAGATTACCAATGTCAACAATATCTAAATCACCTATTTTTCTGGCGCCTTTTTAGGTCTTTCCAACTTTAATGCATATTTAAATATAGAAATTTTATGGATAAAATGGATTAGCATTAATTTAAAATTTTAAAAAATTACTTACCATGAAAATCTTAACTGAAGATAAATAATTATATACACTTCAAATATAAATCGCAACTGAATTAGAACGTGACATTAACACTGCTAACGTAAATACATTTAAAATTTCCAAGAATTATGTTGGGTACTAGCTTCGTAATATATGTATTTCTTGGCGAGTCGTCTATAATAACAACCGTAATCCGATAGCTAACGATATACTGACAAGTTTTCAGAAATCTTTTGGTAAACTACCTTTTTTGTTTCTTTAACTGTTGAACTTTTATTAAACAACAATTTTGTACCTCTGTAAGTTAACCGTAGTATGTTTAAAGTGTTCTGGAAACCAGGATGTAACTATTAAGTTGAATAACTTAAAGGTCGGTAAATAAAGTTAACTAAATTGCAATGTAACGATATAAGCGTCAAGTTGCAGTTAATAAAATGTTATGTTTCTTCAAAATCCAGTAAACTTTTGCTGCCTTGGGGATATTTATGACAGCGAAATAATATGATCGTCTGTTTTAAACAAGTTACTTATAATGAAGCTAATATAAAATGGTATAGATACCACACGAACATTTAAATGATTAGTTACATAATCAATAAAATCGCAAAATATGGGACCCCTAGGTTTGATCTCTAAAAATACCTTAATTATTAATTATAATTAGTAGCCCCGTCTAATTGTGACTTTAATTTATTACGATTACCTAAATTAAATAAGTTTCGGTTCGTTAACTAAATCTCACACAACAAAAGCAAAATTGTCTATCAGCTACTGGGTTGAAGTAGGTCTCCCAGCGGATTATTGCTACGTTACAAGAAATGGGAGTTGATTGTACAATTCCCCGGAGAAGTTCAATGACTTGTAGGATGGAATAAAATGATCGAATGGCTATCATTTACAAGAGATATCCGCGAACTGCGCCTCCAAAGAATGGGTGCGGCCTTTGTTTGCGGATTCTATTGTAGCTTTACCTACTACCTTGTCGCATCCTTGCCTTTGCTATCGAATCGGACAGGTAATCGATGTTGACCCCAAACACAATTCGCCTTTAGCGGAAGAAGGTCGAATTTTCACTAATGCGACCTCCAACACATAACCATGCTAAAAGGTATTACTTCCTTTCGTCACGTTCGGGACTCTACTGCCTGTTAATGAAAGTTTTATCCTTGAAATTGCAGAGGAAACCCCGATTTATTCAAAACAAAATAGAAATATTAGAACGCTTACAACATTATTAAATTTAAAATTAATGAATACGACCGGTAGCATTATACGTAATTTTAGTCATACAGCAAACCGGTAGCGCTCATAAGCGTTCCAAAGGAAGGGGCTAAAATTGCAATAAGACAAATAACCCAAGGAAAGGGACTGAAGTTGGTAAAATAGGTTAAATCTTATCCTAAATATAACAAATGATACACAGAGGTCCACAAGACCGGAAAATATATTTATCTATAGATACATTTGTCGTATTTTGAATCTTAAGGACTTCGCAAGTGTTAACCGTCCACCTGAGTACAATCAAGTATCAAACTTATCTTCTTAGACTAACCCAACGTGCAACGTTACCTGGTGACTATCCGCCAATTCATACCCACCGTGTATATAGATGACGATAACTTGTCTAAAACCATTTTTTAAAGCATTGATGATGGAATAAACACTTTGAGACTATAACGTGTGGAACTTTATTCTTACGTTAATTAATCTTCGCGTATGTATTTAAGTATCATGTCCCCTTGTATCAATAAACAACTTGCATTAGCTTCGCTGAAATGCAAAATGTGATTTTTGGGTTGTCATGAAACGTTATTTTGTGTATGAAAAAACAATAATACAAACAAAACAATGGCAAAACGAAAATTATTCAAACTCTGCTCTATCATTTTAAATAATTCGCAAGTGGTTAATGATTTTCGTTGTGGTTTTATGAGCTTTTGCGTTGCTAACAAGTCTGGCAGGCTAAAAGATGCCCGCGCACCAGTCATGACAACTAAAGTGTATGCTATTGTGTTGGCAGATCGTCTGGTGAAGGTGCGCGATATTGCAGAGGTGTTAAGCTTGTCGGTTTGTACAGTGGTATCAATTTCACATTATGATTTGGATACGAAAAAGCTTTCTGCAAGATGGGTGCCGCGGTTGTTAACAGTGGATCAAAATCGTAATCGCTCAACAACTTTGATGTACCATTGCAAAACCTTTAAGGGTAATATATTTGAGTTTGTGCGTCAATTTATTATTATTGATAAGACTTGATTGGTTCCACCACTGTATTGTGTAGTCCACAATCCATCGATATAGTAGGTAGAAGCTGGCTGAAGTGCACCGAAGATGGCAAAAGTTGTGTTTTTTGGCACGCTTTCGAAATAATTTTCATTGATTACTTTCAAAACGTAGAACAATAACAGGAAATTACTAACCGTTGTTAGACGATTCAAATGAAGAAATCATATACAGTTAGTCATATCTGTAAAAGAAGAAACCTTGTTTCGTCACGATAATGCACCAGAACATTGATCAACTGTTGAAACTGCAGAAGTACATAAATTGCAGTTTGAAATGCTCTTCATACCTCGATTCACCCGACTTGGCTTCTTGCCACTATTTCTTAATCCAAACATGAAAACTTGGCTTTCTCGTAAGAAGTTTTCATCCAATGACGAGCAATGAACGCATATTTTGCAGATTTTGGTAAATCTTATTTTCCAGCTAAAGGTAGTCAACCCCTTGTGTATCGTTATAAGTCTATTGAGTTCGACAGGGCTAACTGAAAAACAACTGTTTATGTGATTTTCACCTCACGCTAGTGATTTAAATTTAATCTGCAATTTTTGTTAATTTATTCAAAATTCAGTACACCGCATTTTACTTCAAAATCTAACTTTGATTTTAACACATAAAGGAAACAGATTACTTTATTAAATGCACTAATGATGTTATTAGAATGAGTCCATTAAAGGAAAGAATATTCTTTGTGTTTAAAACATCTTTAACCTGTTGTATTCGTAACCTTAGCTATATTTTTGAACGAGCTCCTTTTGTTATTATTTCTCTGGGAAACAGAATTTATTTATAGTATGCAGCAGAATATAAAATGAATTGAAGCAGACCATGAAAATAGAAGGAAATTTGAAATTGAGCCAGGTGATAAACCATCGAACCGTCTAACTGGTAAATTTTAAAAGATCTTTATTATTGAAACCTACTTCCAGTATATAATGAAATTTAGCAGTTCCATCTTGATTAATATTGAATAGTTTGGATTAGCGTTTGTAATTGTTTAAATAAATTAGAATAGAAATAAGTCGCCCAGCATAATTTGCTAGTATATAGCTAATCCTTCAATTTACCAATTTATAAGTTCCTCTGCTCGTAACGGGCTAACTCAGTTATACGTTTTCAGAGACATGACCAATTCTAATTTATTTTTTATTGCATTAGAGCTTATCTGTTTTCATGATTAGATTTAGCAATTTCGTTTAGAATCTATTCGTAAAAACTGCTACAATTATGATTTCTGTAAAACACCCTTGCCTTTATTTAGCATTGTATCATTATTAAGAGTGGAAGATTAATATCCAAATTGATATCAGAACATGCAATAATTGCTGTATTACGTATAATGATCCTTAAAATATTAAAAAACTCAAAGGAAACGATTTGAAAATTTAATTTATTGTTGTTGTTGAATACAGAAACTAATATATTGTCAAAATCTGTCTAATTTGTTTAGGGAAGGATCTTATAATATTTATAATACATTAAGTTAGTAAACAGTAGGCGTTGTAATTTTGATAATGTATATCAATAATATATATTTCTATTAAACATTATTCAGTTTGTGAAATATTTTTAAAACATTTGTGATTATACGTTTTATAAATAAGCGTCATCTACCCAAAGAGTATATAATTACATGTAATTAGTCTAAATTTTATCCCATTACAAACTTTGAACCCTATTAGCTATCCTTAGTAAACTGCTCCAATAAAACCGAACTTTTTTCCACCGATTAATAAGTCGTTGGGTATAGACCGCAAAAAACTTAATAATTTATTTTCCTTTATTAAAACTTATCCGGAAAGTTGCAGGCAAAAATCCGTAAAGCTGTGAACTGATGGGTAAACATACTTTAGAGATCTGTTCGGCGTTAGCAATCAAAAATGTTGACAGGGGCGCAAAAAGCACATAGCTGATAGATGACATGGACTAGGGCGGCGGCGCGCTCTAACACCCCCACTGTCACCGAAGTTTGAGCTTTACGCGGGAGCTTTTCAGTCAGAGAATCGCGCTTTCTGCTCGCGATTGTTCCAAATTTCCGGAACCGAGTTTCGCTTACGCGGTTGAATATTATCTTATGATGTACGATGCTTTCAAATAAATTTCAGGACTCGAATAAAACTTTAAACATTTTTATAGTAACTTTAAAGTATTTGTTGTGTTGAGGTAATATTATTCGGTTAGTTAAAAACTTTTTCTAATGGTGTGTTAAAATCAAGAGGTGTTTGATAGATTTGTTGTCATTCAATTGGATGGTAACACGTCTTCTTACAAAGTATGTACATTATCATTTTCTAGTATTCATTAGAAGTTATAATATTAGAAAATTAGGTATATCCAAATTTTGTTTCTGTTTTGAATTTTGAAACACTTCCGGTATTATGTTAGGCAATAATTAAAGGTTTCTGCTGAGTCTTGGTTTAATTAATGGATATAAACGCAATGTATTTTTCTGCTAAACTTTTAATTACAAAATTTTTGACTGACGTAAGTAAAAGTTTTATTTAAAAAAGATTTTAATTCGACAAGTTGTATAACACTAAAGAAAGTTTCAACTTTAAAAATTGTTTGTGAGAAAAGTTTCGTCCAACTACTTTCATTTTAAAACATTCCCTATTGGAATTATAATAAATTCTTTTGAAATAAGTTTGTCACTCGGGTGCTACAGAAAAATTAATCGGGTAATTCAGTTTACTTTTAAAATTATTAAACATTATTGAAGTATTGTAGATATATGTAAATTATTTATGGCATCTACAAAAAATCTTCTGCAAGTTCTTTCGATGAAATGTAAACTTCTCGAAAGGTTAGGCTCGATTATAAATTTGAGGGAGTGGCTGCTAGAACCGACGTATTTCTCTCAAAATTTTTTTTAAAAACAAACTCATTGAGTTTGTGGAATAACGATTAGCAGTGTATGTATTAAAAGCTATTTAATTGATGAAAAGTGCTTTTGTTTATATTTTGCAGACGCGGATAAAAGTGAAAATTTCCAGTGTTTTAAAATCAACGCTTAATTAACTGGGTAAATAAAGGTATATCTCCTGTTCACGTATTAACAGGATATTCGAATCTCTGAGGGAAACGATAGATAAATATTACCCTGCCAGTGACGATAAATATATTCAGAGTTAGATAACGAAATACATTTCCTTAGAGGTTTGTAGAATACCTTTTCTCAATTTTATGTATCTACAAAGTGTTATACGTTTATTTACATTTAATATTTATACTTTGTTACTGTAAATGTTAAAGCGTAACTATATTTGAATAAATCTATGTAAAACTGTATCATATTCTTCCAAATATTAGCACTTCGTGGCATAGTGCTGAGAGAGTACTTATTCTTTGTAAAAATATAAATAAAGAATATAAAATTAAATCATAAAATCAGAATATCCATTAATTATAATACAACTAATTACGTCTCGTAAACGGTGTATCTAAACTTTTCCAAATATTTGTAATCATCGTCATAAAATCACACAAAATCTATGCTTTAGGAAAGATTGATCGCTTAGAGAAATTTTAAATTGCACGCGACTTTTGTTGAATTTTGTCCCATTCGTAGTCCGGAACTTTAATTTCAGAAAAGGATTAAAAAGACTACTTAACTTGAATGTTTTCCCGTTAAGTGCCTCATTTATAATGACTATGTATTGTAAAAAGTAAATCATTTAGCTCGCAATTCGGAAAGAGTTTCTTAAAAACGTTCGGACCAACAAAGCTTAGAAAGGCATGTGAATATTCACTAATTAAAAAGTCCTCAAGGCACATTGTATTTAGGCACCAACTTTCCACTGTAACCTTATAAATAGAAATTTTGGTTTACCCTTCAGTATTTACAAAACAGAAATGTTACAAATAAAATTTGTTGAAAGTTACACATTATAAAATTTCATACTCTCTCATCTATTTAATGAACACTTCGTGTTTGTCTCATAAACATTACTTAGGTCATTTTTTTAATTATTTTCGGCTACAGTCCACCTGATATTAGCTCTCAAGGAAAATCTTCTATCCTTAATTTTTTGAATATCTGGACGTATCATTTTTGAGTACGGCTGAAAAAAATACACATACATTTCATGGTAATCAGCGCTAATTCCTGCTCTAAAACAAATTATGGAAAAAAAAATTGAAGCCCTAACTCCACTCCTAAAGAATTAGGCGAGAAAAGCCAAAATGACAATTATGAAACTGTTTGTCCAAATTTTGCACACTTAGCTTTCCAACATTAGTAATAAAACAGAATGTTGTAATACGAGTAACATGAGTTGCTAAAAAATGTAATAAAATATAATCTTATCAGGACAGAGGTGTTAGTTTAAAGCAGAAAACTTTACTATAATATTGGCTCATACTTTTATATCGATGAAATGTAATATTAATAATTAAAGATTGATTTACAATTATTTTAAGTCGACAAATGTAACATTTCTTTTATTGCTAACATTAAAAATGTCCTTTACCTCAATTTTATGATTTAATGAGGTACTAATATATTTTTACATAAGTATTTAATTTCTCAAAATATTAAATTTATTTGAAGGTAAAAAAAATGTTCTGCGTTTGTTATAGAATGCTATTTTCTAATTAATTTTGGTTACAATTTTATTATTTAATTCTTCTGGTCCCAAATTTGTGCCAAAGGTGTCACAATAATTTCAACAAAATTTAATAACAAAAATTTTAAATTGCACATGGTATGTCTGATACCTCCACGAGATGTCGAAATTAATATTGGTGTCTTATAAAATATGTATGTTGCGTACTTATGTGAATCTTTTTTATCATTTAGCTACTAGTTAGATAGGTTCAATACTTAGCAAACTAACACAACCGGCTTCGGTTTGTTGTATAGGTAGAACTTTGCGTATAATTAACTACCTTATACTTCTCCCACCTATTAGAATCAAAATATTTCAACAAAATTTGAATCAAACACAGTTTACTTCGAAATAGTGGCATTTTACAAACTTTAAAGCCGAAACTCAATATCTAAGGTATAGACGAAATTTCTTGTTCATTAATCCTGTTACAAACCAATTTATAAAATGTAATAATATTAGTAAAAAAAACTGGGTGTTTAAGTCACTTGAGCCAGGACTGGAGCCCAGGCAACGGAATTACTAAAATACTATTCCGTTTCAGAAGCTTGCAAAATTTTGTTAGTGTAAACTTCTAAATCGGGTATATTATCATGATGTGTGTTTAATATTGATTTCGAATTTGTTGCCACATGAAACTCTCCCGTTGCATGTTCGGAATTATAAAAGGTTTCTTAATAAAAATGTAATCTGAATCGGAAGTTTTAATTCAGTTAAAATAATAAACCTTCATTGTGTACATCTAAGACCTTATGTTCAATCCATAATAGTCGTAACATAACATCGTGTTCTTGAGAACATCAATTTATCCCTTGCAGATAGACCAATTTTTACTTAATCAATTTTCAGAATAACATTGAAATATGTTAATAGCCCTTTTTCGTGCCAAGTGAACATTAATTCATCCCGTTTTAAAGTTTTCAGGCTTATTTTACAAATATAATTAACTTAGAGTTTTGAACTAAACAGTTTTGTAAACTTAAATTTGGACACCTATGTCCGAAGACTACAAAAGCAAGAACGCAGAACGAGGTACTCGTACCTTAGTAGCAACTCTGAGTGGTTGCCTTTATTACTATAGCGCAAACATTCCTCATCATAAGAACCCATCTAATATATTTAGCGAAGTATAAATTACTCTCTCTCTACACAAGCATTATTACTGAGGATTGCAAATATCTAGATTTTAGAATTATGTCACGTTTTTCTATCCCAGAACATTTATATCTTAATGTAATATGTCGATATTAATGCAGAAGAAAGATATACGCTTTGATATTCGATTTTATAATAAATCCTGAAATCTGGAGTTTTTGTAGAACGGTCTTTAAAAATTTAACTTCCTATTTCCGCTTCATAAATCCATCAGCTGACTATGAGACTTTCAGGTAATTATAGTAAAACCATAATTCATCTCAAATTAGTGAATGAAAGCCTGCATAACTTAAATCTTATCGACATTAGCTCCATTAATAAAGTAAATGAGTTACACTTAACATAAAAACACGAATTTTTTGACTCACAACTATTATTAGTATTCTTATTATGACAATATCGTCAAATCTTAAGATTTAATTCAAATTTAGAACCGACCAATCAACCTTAATTAAACGTCAATTAATTAATATAATAAAGGCTTACTACGACTAAAGCTAGTTACGATAAAAGCATTTTGTTAGATTTTCTAAATTGTCACGCAATTCAGTAAATAATAAAATATTTTAAAACGTTTAATGATTAAATTTAAGATACATGTCAGCCCTTGCTGCGTTTTGTGAACATTTAAATAATATGAACCCATTTATGATGCATACTTATATACGTTACGTATTAAATTAATTTAGTTAAGGTAGAATTCCTTCTAAATTCAGAAAGAAATCATGTTCCCATGGGATTTAGAAGTAAAAGTCAAAAACTATTTAGATCCACCTTGTATTATAAATATAAAATTATTCCTTGCAAAGTTAAATATTAAAAACGTGTTATATTAAAAGAAGTCAATTACTTTGCATTCTCACAGATAGTGATCTCATTTCTTGCCGCTGGTTACATAGTAAAACCTTATCATAACACGTACGCATGTGACCCGTGAAGCTGGATATTATGCGAAAAATCATACATGTAGTATCTCCAATAAGTAACGTATGCATTTATACGAGAACCTTATTCAAAAATTAATTGTACAACAATATAATGATGACGCGTGGCTAGGGATATGACGTCTTCGCAAAATTTGAAAGATATGCAAGTTTAAGACGGTATGTGGAAAATACGCGTTAGTCAGTGATCAGTTAGTAAACAGTTTTTAAGCAACCTAGCTCGCGGAGAGAATCTTTGAGTAGTGCCGTGTGTTTCTAATTTTTAGATTTTGAGTCTGTCTTTGTCCATGTAATTTATCTACTTGGCCCTGGTTTCGAAGGCGGAGCTTCCAAATTATTTGCGATTCAAATTGGCAAGCGTTAGACGGATACCATTTTATGTTACCACCCGTGAGGGGTCTTCAATGTAATTAGAACACAGGGGCGGCTGCTTGAAGTTCAACAACGTTATAATTACCGCAATAGTAAGTGCTCTCCACGTACATTTTTGCCAGTATTCGAAATCAAGGAAAGGGCCCCGAAGTATTTGATGTTCTTAAAAACAACAATTTAGTTAAAGTTACAAGATCGTTTAATTTACAACTTATATAGCGTAACCAAACAAACTATTTTGCTACCTTTTGATTTAGAAATAAACCGATAAAAATGAATTATGATCTTCTAATAATAAACATTGTTGATTATTAATTCAATTATTTACGTATAAATTAGCGCCGGCTGATTCATTTTATAAAGATATGTTATAGTTTTTACTGTTTCTTGTAACATTTCGATATCTGGGTACCCATTTATATACAGATTGTATATGTAGTATCATTTAAATGTCGCTAGCAGATATCTAGAGCTTATTTGTGACTTGTTCCTTTTATGAAACGTTTCCAGCAGTCACAACCAGCTGGCTTTTGTAGATCAATTGTTCCGAGCCTAGATCCCGTTAACCAGTGTTCCATGTATTTAGTATGTAAGACCTGCTGAATTTCATAATTGTCTTTGATTTTATGTATGTATTTTAATGCAAACAAAGATATATAAAGGTATGCTTGTGCTTAAATTTGTGTTACCTCTTCATTAACAAAAACCTTAAAGTGCCTTAACAATATACAGTGCGCGTGCTAAATTAAGTAATATTTTGATAATATTCAAGAAACTAAAGTCATAAGACATTTACCTCTGTGTAAATATAAAAATTTGCTTGAAAACCTAAAGTTCAATTAATTAATTCAATGATATACAGAGTGGTCAGTCCTGAAACCAGCCCTCAGTTCTTTTTATTTAATGCACAGTGCGCTTTCAAATTTTGCAAGTAACGTAACTAATAATTCAATTTTCAGTTAGTATTATTTCTTTGATTGTCATATATAGAGTGAGCATAGGTAAATGAGCATCTCTAGCATTAGAACATTTCTTTCAGTTTTAATCCAGTTTCTGCAGTACTGTTAAGCGTGTGTCTCCATTTGAAGGTAATGCCATTAAGATAGTGACATACAAGGTGTTCTCCGAAACCGCCTGTTTGCAGTTGTCCTGAGAACAGTGGCACCCACATTTACCGATTTAGACGTATTATTCTTACAGTGTTAAGCCTCGCAGTGCCCATGGTGTGCTCGCTCCACTGAAACTTTGCCGGCCCTGGTTAAGCGCTCGTGACTTCTGCCACATGCGTTAATGTTATATCGTCTTGTGACGCATACGCAAACTTTAATTAAAAATTTGCATGGTCTAATAATAATATTCACAAACTGTAAAATATACCAATTGTTCAAAGCGTCTTTAAACTAATTGCTAAAAATTTTATTATGTTCTTGAACATTTCCATTGCTCGAGTTTAAACTCTTATGTCAAAACCAGGTTTAACGTTTCGTTAAATAAATCCATATATCCTGCTAAAGTTGATTAAATATCTACTACTATGACATTTACTAAGTTACAAAGAAATTATTGAATTGGCATAAATTGACAAATATAAATCAATAACGTTGAATGTTATTTAAACTAGAGTGGTGAGATAAACATGAAATTGTTCGCAGCTAATATTCTCATTTCAGGATGCCAAATGTGTTGTATACCAATGAAATTGGCGCGGTTTATGGATTCGTCTAACAGCAAAGTACTTAACACTTCGCACAATTGTATAACCTCTCAAACAAGACCTTGCCTGCAAGCTTTGTGGATTAGACTAATATACTGAAGCGGTCCCTTTGGTGAACTTTGCCGGTGGCATTTGTCTATCGGCACTCATTTAAAACTTTTTCGGCGGCAACCATCCATAGAAGAGTTGGCCAATTAGTAGAAAAACACCAAAAAATTGCTAAACCAATTATGAAAGTACGCACCTTCTTAAATAATTATTTTACTCTCCCGACCTATTTTTACCGGCAATGTTGACTGTCCCGTTCTGATATATTTTCCCTACTGTTGTGATTGCCATAGTAACGCCGGGATTGTCCTGAACAACAAGCACGTCGTGGTTCATAATGATACTAATACTGTTATGAAAAGGAGTAAAGGTTTGATATCAAATGGTCTTAATTAATTGATAGTTATAGTGCACGCCAAAAATAGCATGGGAAACATCATCGTTATGTGAAATAGTACAGCATGTTTCGAAAATTATCAAAACCTTCTCTCGTGCTATTGTAATGCGCTTACCAATGCTGTATCGTAATATACTATAGCTGTTTCGAAATAGTAACGTCTACAGTAATCAAACGATGTTAGTAAATTATTCCGGCAATTAAAATATTATCAACGGAATTAAAAACAAGAAAAATCTAATCTAAATAACAAGGTCTACAATTTTTACGCAAGCTGCTAAAAGATATTTGCAATTTATGTTCACAGAGGATGGCACTTACTAGACACATTAGCGGTTTAATATAGATTTGATAATTAAATGAAGTATGCGACCTCCTAAGTTAATTACAAGAATTGTATAGCACATCCCTTCGATAAGTTATCTCACATAATCGAAATTTTGTACTCTACCATTAATTTCTGCATACGTGCGTATGTGCACGCGTTCGTGCGTGCGTGCTTGCGTGCGTACTTGACTCCGTGCGTACGTGCGTGCGTGGTTCGTGCGTGGGTGCGCGCGTGCGTGCGTGTGTGCGTGCGTGTGTGCGTGCGTGTGTGCGTGCGTGTGTGCGTGCGTGAGGGCGTGCGTGTGTGCGTGCGTGTGTGCGTGCGTGTGTGCGTGCGTCTGTGCGTGCATGTATGCATGCGTGTGAGCGTACGCGTGTAAGTGCGTGTGTGCGTGCGGGCGTGCGGGCGTGCGTGCGCGTGCGCATGCATTCACGCGTGCTTGCGGGCGTGCGTGCGTGCTTGACTCCGTGCGTACGTGCGTGCGTGGTTCGTGCGTGGGTGCGCGCGTGCGTGCGTGTGCGCGTGCGTGTGTGCGTGCGTGTGTGCGTCCGTGTGTGCGTGCGTGTGAGCGTACGCGTGTAAGTGCGTGTGTGCGTGCGGGCGTGCGGGCGTGCGTGCGCGCGCATATAAATTCGCGCGTGCTTGCG
>JAHWXV010008060.1:0-17460 GCA_024586415.1 Phrixothrix hirtus | reverse complement strand
CCCCCCCCCCCCCCCATTAATAATCGCTGATATGGGATATGCTGCAATGTCTTCATCGAAGTCCTCTCTCAAACAAAATCCATGATAATAAACGACAAACGGGCTATAGGCTGTAAATAAAAGGATGGCTTTTATAGATAACCTAATCCAGTTTCTACGTAACTACAAAAACCACGCTGTGATGCTATTAGTCTAATACAGTTGCTATTCCTCTATTAATTCTTGGGTTGCTTTTCTTTTAAATTAATTGATATTGATCTGCATTGTAACACGATATCGGGCGTTAACACATATGACTCTTGTAGCTAGCTCATCCACTTGGTGTCCGCCTTCAATGATTTTAACAGATCAATTCTAATTTTGACGCCCATATAATAAAATATAACCGTATGAATCTAACTGTAATAGGGATCATTGGATAAGTATATAGGAATTGCTTGCAATGCAGTGTTTGAGTCAGTTAAAATGAAGCCATCAATAATTTGCTTAAATATGCTAATACTAGTAATGTTTCACCGCTCACGGCTTCAGAGGATATCATTCAGTTCAGTAATACCGCTTTTAGGTATAAGCTGGATTCTTTTTCGTCTGGAAATTATATTAACGCAGAAAACTCTTCTCCTTTCACCGATATTGCTTTGTCTGTAAATATTCTTGGCATCGTTTCTTCACATACACCCACTGCCACGACTATATTGAGCAATTGGCCCTTCATTTCAAATCTACCGAGTGTTCCTTTTTCAAGTTCCATAACTTGTGTGAACTATATACACCCAAATGCAATGGTGAAATATCCTGCAATTGCAAGAAGCGTCTCTGAGTTCATAACAATTTAGGGTGAATTTGCATGTTTGTGTTCTCTCCATACTCCTGCTCCATAAATAATCACCAGATGCAGTACTTGAGGAACGTGCGTGTTCAATTCCGAGATCCGTTTCGTTTCCCTGATTGGTATGGGATCGCTGCAATGCATTTACGAAGTTCTGCGTTATCTTTGCCCTTGCTCGGGGTGATAAATCACAACGCTGCTTCTACAATGCCTTGAAATGCCAAGCACTTCTTGGTCTCTAAACAAAAATCTATTAAATTGCTTAAGAATATTAGTTACTTCCATTTTATAATGGACAAGTGCTCAAAGGATAATCTCGAAATCATCGTGGGAATTCCGAATATCGGCTACACATATTCAATAGAGTCGGACTGGTTGGAACGGAACTTTGAGCCACACTGTATATGCCTTAATCAAGTAGTTACTGAAATAGTTTCGTGCCACCTATTCAAAAGTGAGCCAATAGGAAAGAAAATAAAATCTGTATCTAAGATGGAACACTCTCTGCATCCGTATTAGTGCTAAACGAACAGGACTCCTAAACGGAAGCTTGGTAATTGCAGCTATATCTTTAGAATACAAACGTTAGGTCTTAATCAGATTGTGTATAGCTACCTGTATAAAGCTAAAAATCAAGTTAATCTTAATCGAGATTGTTACAAAGGGGTTTAATAATAAAACGCTTTGGAGTAATTCAGTGATAAAATAGAAATTATTAGACACACCATGCTGAAGTTAATTATACAACCTTAAATATTATATTTATTTTGTAGTGTCTAAAAATCATAAGATTCGACAAACATAATTATACGGCAATGCGGTCTCAAACGTACAGAAACTCTTAGTCTCCAATGCAGTTTAAAATTAAGATGAATTCCCTGTCAGTATTTTGATTTTATTATCCAGTACCTAGTTAAGGATTTAAATATCACTAAATCATTAAAAGAAAGTACCTATCATCCTGATTAAACAATTTCAATTGCTCTTTGTACGGTTCTAATCTGAATGCACATTTCATACTTACAAAAATTAAAATCAATGAGCGTTAAGTGGTATTAATAATGTGCTTTGATAATTACAAGTAAAAAGGTTTAATTTGTTTCGAATGTTTGCGCAACTACAAAATACTACGTACTTGACTTTAATAATGCATTTAATTTTTAGTATCGTTAGAGTTAATTGCAATTATCGCGGAATAATTAACGCTACTTTACGTCACAAAATTGTACCTTAGAGTCATATTCATATGTAGAATCCAAAATTAATGTAGAAAATCCAAGTAGTTTCATATTACGAGCGTAAGCGGGCTTGAAGTAAGCAAAAGAATTGATCCTATGAAAGTATACAACGCAGTAAAGAATAACTTATAGTAATTTGGTTGCTAAATTTGGTTCACCTTTCCTGTGGTAATTAATCAGTAAGTTCATTTATGAAATAGTCCGCAAAAGAATGGCGTATACTGAAATGAGATACAACTTCTCACTTTTTCTTAAAAATTGAGAAAGACGTTAACGAAATTTTATTAACTCTATTTTACTTTAATACTCCCATTTTTATTGCGTAAACAATTCGATATTAATAACAAGCATGCCTTTAAATTTAATTTTTAAATAGGTACAATTAATAATCCCCATAGTGACGCCAGATGTTGTGTGTTTCACAACCTAAAATGAAGTGACGCTACTTGAGAGTCGTCAGTAAGAACACCCAATGTGATGATTGCACGGAAGTGACGTTGGAATCAAAGTTCTAGAATGTTTTAAAAAATATTTTACCGTACAGAAAGCATCATTTGTAGTCAAATGGACGTGATTAATCAAAGCGAACGAATTATGACGTAAGAACTTGGACGATTAACATGTTTGAAATTATTAGTTTACTTATTTTACAAGAATAAGAAAACGCGTCTTTTCAGAACAATTAAATATTAGAATGCGAATTTAATCAGCATCATAAAATAAAAGAAGTTACTAGTGGCGTATCGTGATTATTATTTTTAATTAAAAATTAAAGATTTGAATTGATGAAAATAAAACAATCCAAGGCTTATTAACAATAAATTAAATATCCAGTGTTAGCTCGTAATTATAATATAATTTTAGCTCAAATGTAAAATTGTTTAAATAAATGAAACCTTGCTCACAATCTGAATTAATTTTAAGCAAGTATTATTTACCTAGAGAAGACTCAGCGTGGAATTTAACTAGGATTTCATCAAGATTTGTTATATCTTTGTATAGTATGCCAATAAAGGGCTGTACACAAATTTTAACAGCGTTTTATTATTTTATTTAAGTCAAATATTAATTAACTTTATTATTTATTAGTTTCTTTCTATCATTTATTTTTATTAAAACGATTCAACAATTTGCTAGTTTAATTATAACATTCGTGTTTTAAATGTTGAAGCTTTGCGGCTGTTCAAATTTTACCACTTTTTGTAGATTTTGTGCATACTATTTTAAATATATAAAAACAATTGATGTGAGCCACCTATTGGCAAATTAAAGAAATACGCAAGGCGAATTTAAAAATAAATAAGTAGCTTACAGTAAAATATTTTTTAAAATTGCACGAAAGGCTTTTATTGGAGATTTAAAAACAACAAAAATATAAAATATAAGTTGTAATCCACTGAATCTAAGGTAGTCTAACGAAAAATAATGAAATGACAATGACGTTTATAGCATATATTTCTACCAAGCGTCAGTTTTTTCAATTTTTATTATTTTTATTACCTTGATGCTTCTCGTTATAAGTACGAGGTCTGATAATTAGACGGTTTCCAAGAAATGGCGCCACTGATCACCGAATGTATATCATTTCTGTCAAATACAATCTGTTAGTAAGCTGCATGTAAATGTCATTTAGTTAACGTTTGGCAATCATAAAAAACGAACCATGTTGTGATTGTGTTAAAATAATGGATGAAAACGAATTTCGTGCATTGATTAAGTATTATTTTTTGCGTGGAAAAACCACAAAACAACAAAGGAAAACTTGATTAATGTTATGGCATATCTGCTCCAGTGAATTCAACTATGATTTATTGGTTTGCAGAATTTAAATGTGGTCGTACAGGCACAACTGATGAACATCGTTCAGGGTAACCATTCGAAGTGACCACCAAAGAAATGATCGATAAAAGACACTATATCGTTTTGGAAGATCTACGAGTGAAAGTGCGTGAGATAGCTGACATCGTAACCATCTCAAAAGAACGTGTGGGTAATTTTGCATTAACATTTACATATGAAAAAGCTGTCAGCAAGATCCGTGCCGCGTTTGTTGACAATAGAACAAAAACGCAATCGTATGGTCATTTCAAAGCAATGTTTGGCTATGTTTCAACGTAATGCAGATGCATTTTTGCGTAGATTCATAACCGTAGATAAAACATGGATCCACCACTACACACCTAAAATAAAACAACAATCACAACAATGGGTTGAAGCTGGTTCAAGTGAACCGAAGAAAGCAAAAACGGTTGCATTAGTTGGAAAGGTTTTGGCGACTGTTTTTGGGATGCACAAGGTGTAATACTCATCCATTATCTTAAAACGCAAAAACAATCACAAGAGATTATTATGTGGCATTACTGGACCGATTTAACGTTGAAATAAAGAAAAAGCGACCACATTTCGCAAAAAAGAAAGTGCTTTTTCATCATGACAACGCACCAGCTCACGCATCATGGAAAACTCAACAGAAATTGGATGAACTACATTACGAACTGCTTCCACATCCACCATATCCTCCTGATCTAACTCACTATGACTAGTTACTGTTCATAAACCTGAAAAATGGCTTGGTGGAAGGAGATTCAAATCAAATGCTTAAGTTGAATGGGAAATTGATGCATATTTTCGAGGACTTGATAAATCGTACTAGAAGGATGGCCTAATGAAATTGGGAAAAAGTTGGACTAAGTGTGTTAAGCTAAAAGGAGACTATGTCGAGAAATAAAATGAAATTTTGAAGAAAAAGTTGTGTTCTTATGTTCAAACCGACCATTTATGAGACCACCCTCGTATATACAAATTTATGTACAACGGAAAATCATATACTATTTCTGTTAAGGAAGTTTTATTTTCAATTAAGTTCGATATGCAACTCAAATTGTAGAAAACATGAATAGAACATTAATTTGGAAGTGACTCGGCGATTGAATCGGGCTTGCGTAGTAAGTTGATACCATCAAGTTTTTATAAATGCCGAATGTTAATTATTATTCGTTAAGTGTAACAAAATTTATTTCAAATTATATTAATGAGTAGTGGTGTACTGTTCGTTATTAAATACGTATAATTAATTTGATACGCAGTTTCAAATTATAATGACGGATCCTATTTATAATATTGCTATATAATGTTTGGCCAAACAGCAGCTAATTGTTTGAAATCGTATTCACGTCTCATTGTTTTTGTATTACAAATCCTAAAGTTGGTTTGTTCGCCCAAGGGATTTAAATAGTTGAGTTAACGATTGTTTTTGTTTTGGTATATTTTTAGGATTTTCTTGCTCACCATATGCGCCAATGTTTAATTAATAAGACATCATACGATAACAATTACCATTAGGTATAGTAGCGTATTATCTGAAATACACTCAGGGATACTTTTAGATAGTCTTAATTTCGCGACTATCGTCTTTTGTTAAAGTAAACTGTTTTCGATAAAATTGCGGGTGCGGCTTTAATTATTTATATTAAATGTGCTATCATCAGGGTATGATGGTAATCTTTTGCCAAGTGCTTTAATGCGACTCTCAGGACTCGTTTTTATACCCAAAATTCGTTTTGATGTCAGTCACAGCTTATGTAGCCACTTGTAACATTACTATATTCTGTACGTACTACAAATTGCAATATTACATTAAAATATTCTTGATTGATTGAAGAATGATTTTTAGCATTATAATCATTATTAAAAACAAATGTTTCAGAAAAATAAACTTTAGAAGTATTACAACAGTAAACATAAGTTACGGTAAGTACAAACAGTAAAAATTAAAATTATAATTATTGTTTTTAGTTGTTATTGACAAAACACACTTGTTGATTCATGCGAAGTTAAACTAACCTACGAAAGTTTTGAGAAAAAACTTGTTAATTTTATACCCAGAAATCAAGTCTGCTCGGGTTGTCATTAATACATCAAATAACCCATTTTGTGTTTTGAATAAAATTTGTCATGCTGATGACAAAATGTCTTATAAAATTATGTTCGTAAAAGTATTTATAATTTAGTTGGACATTTACCAAAACGTCAGATTGTGTAGTTATTTAGAGACCAAAATATAAGAGAATGCGAAGAAGGTATATCTTGTACCGATTTATTGAAAAGTCATTGGCTTCAAGCTTTAAGTCGAATTAGGGCTGTTGTACTGATGCAAAGTGCCACAGATTGAAAAGATCAGCGTTTTAGCGTTTCTTATACAACTGCGAGAAGAATTTTTGCTCGAAATAATGTGTAATATCGTAAAAGACGCAAATGCCCCGAGTACGCTCAGGACTAACTCAAGCAAATACCCAGGTGCTGTAGAGTCTTAAGACGAAATCATTTCACAAGGAATCGCATGATCATGTTGGATGACGATCGATCTTACACTTCAAACTACAAAAGCTGTGCAGCCAAAGTAAAATTTAAACCAAATTTTGGTCTGGTGTGTCATATCAGGGAGTGAAATTAGCAGGCGCTACCTTTAGCGAGTTCGGAGGAAGCTGTAGGTGCCAACCTTTACATTAAGAGACGCCTTTCAAAATTGGTTGATTTCATTAATACTCACCATCAAAATTACGAAATCGTTTTTGGCCAGATCTGGCACCTTGTCATTATACCCCATTTATCCAAAACTGGTTGAGGCGACATAACATCAATTTTAATACCTAAACAAGACAACCCCCTCAATCTTCCTCAACTACAACCTTGTGAAGAACTTTGGTCCCATCTCAGTAGAGACGTTGTTGAAAATTGGTGGTAAGCCCAGAATGAGAGGCAATTACGCGCTTGGATATAATCATAATCTAGGGGAGAGTAGCAAAAATTTTACCAATATTACGGACAACTTGGAAATATGACCCGCTGTCAGTTTTTAAATCTAATTGCTTGTTGACATATTTGTTATTAATTCCCTGCTTTGACAATTAAGTTCATGAATTGCAAATTTAACAATAAATATTTGAGAATGCAAAAGGCTGTTTAACTCCCAAGATTTTCATCGATAATTCGTTTCAACGAATTTTCTCAGTTCGCATAAAAGAGCCTCATAGGCGTAAGAAACGTGGCAAGTTAAAAGAACCCTTTTCTGGAAAAGCACGAAAAACTAACAAATGACAAGTGTAAATTGTCACTTCCGGTTATCCGATTTTAATCAAAATGTTGCGATTGCGTGTCCAGATGGCTACACACTTCGATATAAAATTTTGTGTATCTTCGTCTTATCGTTTTCGAGATATCCTGTTTACACACAGACCAATTTCTAAAAAAATGAATTTCGGACTCAGGGCGCCCGAAAACGTGTATTTTGATAAGGAAAATTTTGGACGTAAGCAATACTTTCTCTCTTATATTTCATAAAAGGTAAGAAAATGTAAAAATATGTATATTTACAATTTTGTATCTAATTTTTCGCAAGTAAGTAAAGTCAATAGAAATCTTAAATTTGTTATTTAAATTTCTAAAATCCCTTATGTACATTTTAAATCATTGATTGAATTCATATAGTTTATCTTTATATTACGTAACCGTTACTGTAATGTTACGTTGACGTTTACGTTTATAAAACATTACTTGTAACGACAACAATTGGGATGAATGAAAGCGTCGTTCATAGCGTATTTGGGATACGAAACGGCATCCTAATTTGGACCTTAAGATGGTAATGAAGTTATGAATTTTGAATGACATCTTTTTACTAATATACGTTCACCAATTGTAAACGTCCAAGTTACAAAATTTTTAAAAATCAATCCACAATTGTCGATAAAACGTTTCTCAAGCTGTACTTCGGTTTTATAGAAAAAATTATATTAATTTATATCTGAATAGGTGAACAAAAGAAATCTTGTATAATTTATATTGTCACTTGATGTCTTTATTTCGCCTTATAAAACTCTACGGAAAACACTGAACAAAAATGATTTTGTAAAGGATGAATGTTTTATATTGTTTTTACGGTTTTCGTTTTGTAGCGGGATCAAGTGAAAAATTTAATAAAGTGGCATTTTTCTCGCCAACCTGTTTTACTGAATTTCCTTACTTCATGAAATGGCATTACTGTGGGAACTTGTCTTTAGCTTAAGCTTTCTACATAAAGAATTCAATTTTTGGCGGCGGTATAATTGATGAGATTGTTATTAATACTACAGACTTTCGTTAATTATAGTATTTAATATAGCTTAATTTAATCGAACGTTTTTTATTTTTTCGCTCAAGATTTCATTCTTGTATTGGCAGAAAATGAATGATTGGTGTTTCTATATGCACGCTACTTTATGTGCATCAGGAATTTCTTTTGTAAGTTTTCGTTTATTAAATTTTCCGAACAAAACTGATTTTCCACGTATATCCCGTTTGTGCTTTGTTATACTTTACTGGCCCTCTTGTTGTGATCCTTAGTGATTTTTATCTTGTTATTGCGTTACATGTACTCGGGAATGCATCTAATACGAGTTTTCTGAGAGAAAAGGAAACTCGACAACTTGAACTGGTCTTTTGCCCGAAACCCTTAACCGATCAATAACCCTTAGCGAAACCCTAATGTGCATTATGAAAGGAACAACACCCTTACATGACATAACAACTGCTTCTCAGTGAATTATAGAGTTACCAGAGATTATAGGGTACATTGCGTACATTTATCCAATATCAAATTTAAAACAAAATACGAGTTATTATTTTAACATTGTCGAGGTGCCGTATTAGAAGTTTTTATAAACTGAAAAAACTTGAATGCATTTAAATTATGTAAGTAGATTTGAGGAGTTTGTTAACAAACGTGTCGTTACAGAACTTCTAAGAATGATAAGCATTCTATTGTACGCAATTTGCAAAGTAAACGTACTTATCAAGACGATTTACTTGAAATTGCGAAGCACACGTTGAAGAAGGGGTGCGTTCAACCCCTGGAAGATGTTTGCGGAGCAAATTGGTTAAATCGGCCGCGCCTGTAATCCGAATGCAAAGTAAAGGATTAGAGGGTCCTTTTATTGACATCCTTAGGTTTCCTCTTTTCCTGCTTAAGCTTACGTTTAGATTCACCCGTTTTGTTCCGCATTCTATCAGAAAGCTTGTTATGTACCTACTTTGCCCAAACTTTCGCTATTGTGATTTATTTATTATACGGAGCGTAAAATACCCAAAGTAGCTTCGAATTATAACTCATTATTTGTGGAGTTTATAATACCTCATCGTTTAAAAGGAATATCAAGGAAATAACTTCTTACTTGAATGAACTTTAAAATTAGGGAGTTATCGTTTAATTTAAATATCTAATTGTTATTTTATTAGAAAGTTATTTGTTCGTTCCTAAACAATACCTAAAAGTTAGGAGTATTTTACAAATGCAAGGGTTAATTCGATTATTATTTTAAATTAGTATCTTATTTGTACTCTTGATTCGCATCGGTTTGCTACAATTAATTGACTTAAAATTAAATACAAATACAGTTTTTAACTTAATAACTAATTTATATGCATTACTTGATATTGTAAATAAAGCAAAAAATGAAGAGTAACCCAATCTAAAGATGTAAAATAAATTCCAAACTGACAGACATCAATTCTTAGTGATAAAAAATACGCCGGTGATCTTTTAAAAAAAGATCATTCAAACATTGCTGCAAGGGAGCGAACTTCTGAAATTTAATATTCCACGAAGTGCTGCGAATTTATAAAAAGTTAGCAAACTAGGAAAGAAGGAGGGAGTACGATATTTGGCATCGAGAACTTGAACGAAAAGAAAAAATGTCAAAGAAGCTTATTTCCCGATATAACGGATATTAGATGTCGAAACATTTAAGTTTCAAATTATATCTTTGCTTTATAAAGTTTTAAAACGTTTTACGATAAATTTTCCGACTACTGCCAGGCCGCGGGGAGTTTTCAATATTGAAAAAAGCTTTAATGTAAGAAATTGCTTTATTCAACCACAAATCCTACCTTATTTATTCATATTAAACTCCCATACCTTATAAACCGTTTTAATTATTTTATAAAACTAATTTACAGTTTAACAAATCACAACCAACTCGTGATAATTCAAAAGCTATATTCACAGTTCCGATAAAATTGATTATTACGTTATCCTACACATTTATAATGAAGGATCAATCAATATTGCGTTGTGGCTATTAATTAAGTTTTCAGCGGTATGATTTGGAAAGCCTTTAATTCGCAGTCTTTGATTACTTGTTCAGCATCTTTACACGTTCCGGCATTTATGAATTGCCGAAATCAATTTTTACGTTTCATGCTACGTTATCGTACAAGAAAGGGGATTATATTCTCGAGTCTGAGGTTTAACTGAAATGCACGTTTTGAATATTTCTCTCTCTATTTTGAAAAGTTTTATGGTAGTTTGGGTGTGTGCGTGTGCATGTTTGCATGTGGATATCGGTATAACTGAGAATTTCGTATTTCACGAACCATGAAATTCAATATTTAAAAACCCTATACCCTCCAGATGGAGTGACGACGTTTTTGCAGAGTATATTTCTATTTGACAGTTATTCTGAATGGTATACGATAAAACATCAAATGTTCAAGCAAAACAAATAGAAATTGTATTATTAAAATAAGTTATTTGTGAAACTATCTGAAGGAATTCTTGAAAGGACCTTCATCTTGTGACTTCAGGTAAGGTAAGTTCAAATATGCAAAGGCAAGCTCTGGTGTAAAATTATGTATGTAATTTATTTCATTCTTGTGTTCCTATTCTACATATTCTCGTACACGTAAACCTGTTGTTAACATGAAATGTAATATTGTTCCTTCAGATCTTCTAAAATGTTTGCCTGCTCTGTATTCGTTAAGAATTACTTGGAAATCATAGTCTGGCGTTTAAAAATCGCCTTTAGTTGATCAGTCGATCAAAATTATTGTCGGCGATTTTTCCTGCACCAGTTTTCACTTTTATACAGCATGAACTTACGAAGCTCAACAAATTCCTAGCTTAAGAGCATTCCCTAATTTGTTTAAATTTCGTT
Source organism: Phrixothrix hirtus (assembly GCA_024586415.1). Taxonomy (NCBI): domain Eukaryota; kingdom Metazoa; phylum Arthropoda; class Insecta; order Coleoptera; family Phengodidae; genus Phrixothrix; species Phrixothrix hirtus. The sequence continues at coordinate 6,424 of JAHWXV010008060.1, read as the reverse complement.
TTACCAAAACCATTTACACTAATGAGTTAAAGTGTTAAAAATTTTAAATTTTTTTTAAATTTTTAACTTTTACCTTTTAAGGTAAAAACAAAAAGTAAGGCGGCAAACGATATTGGTTTGAATAACAATACCAAAACATTTTTCTCTTAGTCGGGAGCCTGATTCACATAGATGATTTAATTTAACATTTGTCAACATGTATTCCAATTTATAACTAAAACTGGAATTATTTAATATTTGAATATGTAACGGATTGACTAACGATTTTTGTTATTTTGACATGTGGTAATACTTAAAATTAATATAAAAATGGTTGCACAAAGCAATTTGCGTTCAGCGGTAATGTTTAAGATTTTATTAGTGAAATTTGAAAGGGTTGGTGTTGCTGAACAGGATCTTAAAACAACTTACATTTATTTGTTTTAATAGGCTATCTTTATTGATTATGGAAATGAGATGTTTGTGGTTTCAAGAGCGGAAGATGCACCGATAGGTTATCCTATATATAATTTGTTTTTGTTCAAACGTTATATAATCTTTTTAAATCATTATTATTTGTTTTTACACGATTGATTCCTTAAATACGTTTTGATCTAATATTTTCATTGCCACATTATTATTAAGAAATTTGTTTTAAATTCTGTTGCGTCCGAAAATTTTTTGTTCGGGAACTTGGTACAAATGCATGAAGTAGTATAAATTTCAAATGCAAAGTAAAAAACCTCAAAGCTGTATGACGGTAAAAAATGTCGATCCACACCTTCAGAGGTTAACTAAGAAGATGGGGGTGGTTCAAGGGCTCTAAAAAATAAGCGTTATGTAAGATTCTATGCGCCGATGACGTCAGGCGTCGGTAAAATTGTCATAATTGGGAGGACGCCGCATCATCAAATACCTACATTTACTATACCGAATTATAGGATGAAGATCAAAGTTCGAATTCCTTGGAATATTGAAGTTATTAACATGGCGAACTCATTCAGCTACGCGACTAGGATCAGCCGATTACAATATAGCCTTGCTTATTTTAGCTATAAATTAGGTAAGAGTAACTTAAAACTAATATAGACAAATAAAACGGATTAATAAAATAAAATCGGTATAATGGAATAAAGTTAAAATAAGGAAATATACATTCATTACAATTCAAAGAATATTTTACATAATATAAGCATTAAATTACTTTAATCATGGATCCATCGATATATAATAAGTGATTATTCGTAGGTTTTAAGTGATTTGCATTTAAATATACGAGGGTGGCCTGAAAACTAAGGTAATTAGTACCAAAGAAGGTACTTTATTCAAGTTTTACATTTATTTTTCGACATAGTCCCCTTTTAACTCAACACACTTGTTCTAACGATGTTCAAGTCGTTTAATGCCTTCACTATAATAGGACGAACCAAACACCTCAAAATAATCATTTGTTTCTACAATCACTTCTTCATTAAATGTAAATCTCTTTCCATCTAGCCATTTTTTCAAGTATAGAAACAAGAAAAGGTCGGATGGAGCTAAATCTGAACCATAAGGTGCATGACAAAGTATTTCAAATCGTAATTCAACTAATTTTGCCGTGACAATGTTCGATAAATGAGCCGCTGCATTGTCATGATAGAACAACGCCTTCCTTCTTGCCAAATGCGATCGTTTTTCCTTTAATTTTCCAATCAACTGGTCCAATAACGACGCGTAGTGCTCGCCTGTAATTTTTTGCCCTTTTGCAAATAATTTATATAGATAATACGTCGACCATCCCAAAATACGGTGGCCATAACCTTGCTAGTTGATGGATCCACTTTTGCTTCCTTCAGTGCACTGCAACCGGTTTCTACCCATTGTTTGGATTGAATTTTTGTTTCAGGGATATAGTGGTGCATCCACGTTTCCTCAAAGGTAATAAATCGACGTAAAAATTCGGCGGGATTGTGCTTAAAAAGGGCCAAACAGTACTCGGAAGTTGTTACGCGCAATCGTTTCTGGTCCACAGTTAGCAGACAGCTTTCTCATACCCAAGTGTTCACGTTAGATATGACAACACGTTCTTTAGATATACCTATAGTGTCTGCTATCACACGCACCTTTAATCGACGATCATTTAAAACAAGATCATGAACTTTGGTGATCGTTTCGTCAGTGGTAGCCTCTTTCGGACGTTCTGATCTTTTTTCATCTTCGGTATTCGTACGGCTACGTTTAAATTAATTCACCCAGAAACAAATTGCCTTAAATTATGGCGCAAATTCGTCGTGAACATTACCTAACTCTTCTTTAATTTTTTTGGATTTTTTCCCGGCGATATAGAAGTATTTAATCACTGCACGAAATTCTCTTTTGTCCATACTCACAAAACAACGTAACACGTTTACTTTAAACAACTGTAATGGACAAAGGACACAACGTATTTGGCTGAAACTTTGACAGCTACCTTATAACATATGACAAATTTGATAAATGACACGCATACGTAGATTATGGCGCCATCTCTATGTTAGTTACCTCACTAATTAGATTGCCCTCGTACAAGTGTAAATAGATTGTCTATTAACTCAGGTACACTAAGCGAATTTAGTCCTCTTAAATAAAGTGATTTTCTTCTTAACTTTAATAATTTTATTTGGGAATACTGTTGGCTGAATTTATCGCAACTCTTATGATGATGTTTTTAAAGCGAAGACTTACTGACTTACTTAAATTTAAAACGAATATCACCCCAGCCTGTTCGGGATGTGGATTCTTTACGGTACTGGACGCACGCCGAAACGCTCTACAAATGCCGAAAACCTTATTCTACACCATGGCATTGATGTAATTCACCACGGATTTACAATCACTTGATTCACAAAGGGGCAACCTAGTCCACACGAGTAATTATTATCTGTCCATTCCGAAACTTAGGCGAAAATTCGGGACGGCTTTTAAAGCTAGCACATTCCAACTTTATTTTAAAATAATCAAGAACCTAGGACAAAATCTGCGTAATTCTGAGATTTATACACGTGAGAGAGCTCAAAGCATTTAAGTTTCACTCAACCTACGCATGTTATTGTTTACCAAGGGGACTGTTTATGACGGAAAAATTAGTTATATTTGATGATGGTGATACGACTGAAAACTTGTGAAGATTAAATATTAAGAAATTCTTTGCAACATTGTAACAATTATTATTTTTGTAAAACTCAAATGTACGCAATTAAGTACTGTTTTGAATTTAACAGAAATCTAGAATAATGAATTCATATGGAAACGGAAACGAAAACGTAGATGCAATGTGCCTTAATCTCAATTAAGAAAGATATAAAAATTCTATATACAGGGTGTTTTGAAATACTGTCATATTCTATTAAAATTTCGAGCGCTCTTGCGTGTTTTGAAATGCGCAGATGAAGCTTATGATAACAGTATTATCACTAGTCAAAACCAGCGACACCTTAATGTAATTTATAATTACATCAAATCAAAGTAAAATATTCAATATTAATATACTGTTCCAAAAATTGGCTAATTTTTGTACACTAAATTCACCCAATCAAAGTATAACCTTAAAATTAATCGTCTGACTGCTCTACGTATGTTCTAACTGGGCATCAGCATTAGCATTATTTCAATGGCAATGGAGGACCGGGAACTGCTTTCCCTTATCTCCGTCGAAGTTGTTTCTTCTTCTCATTTCTATTGTGCTGCTAGCGCAGTGCCCGGTTAAGGGCGTGGCTTTCAGGGCGCCGCCCCAAACACCGCTAGGATTTCCGGGAGACGGGCCAGGATTTTAGTGATGCCTTCCCTGAAGATAGCAGCGTCTTTTGCGGCTTCCAGGATTATAGCCGCCGCTTTGGTAACGTTCTCGGCGTTGAACGGTGCTGGACTTGGTTGGGCGGGGCTAGCTGGGCCTTTCACCGCTTCCGCATATGAAAATGTGCTTTGGAGTCTATTTTCAACCGCTGCGACTGGCTCTTGACTTTTCTTTAATTTAGGGAACTTTGTGCACCCTCTGTAGTTGGCGGTGTGGCCACCGCCACAGTTTATGCAGGTGGGCGGTGCTTCGCGCCCTTGTCGCAGTCGTTAGTGTGGTGTATTCCAGGACACTTGACGCACTTGGGGCCCGCTTTGCAGCACCGCTGCGAGTGCCCAAAGTGGCACTGGATTGTGCCCCTCCTACCTTTTCTGGACGCCTCTACCATTACTTTGATGTATAGGACCTCGGCCAGGTTGTAGATGGTCCTGGATGTTGCCGGTTTCTTCACTTCGACGAAGCTTAGTGGGAGAGGAGTTTTGTCCTTCCCGCTACGTATTCTTTTAACTGCCATTACGTCAAAGCCTTTCATGATTAGGTCGGCTTTGATTTCATCATCGGTGATGCTTTCTGGCAGTCCCCTGATCACTACCCTCGGCGGTTTGTCTTCCGTTAGAAGGTACGTGTTATAGGGGAGTTGCCTATTGTCGAATATATCCCTTATTTTCCTGTAGTCTGCTTCGCACTCAGGTTGTGTTTTTATACCTAGAGCTGTGTTGGTGGCTACCCTAGGTTTGATTTTTTCGCTTTAAAACCGCTTCACTACGTTCGACCATTCTTCCTTTTTTTCTAAGTACTATGGGAGGTATCTTCTTCACTACCTTCCTCATAGTGCTCTTTTCCGGGGCTGCAGCTGTAGTTTCTACTTCTTGCTCCGGTTCTGTGTCTGAAAGGGGCTCGAAGCGGTTGCTGGTTGCCATTTTCGTTGACGGGTCGGCATCGGACCGTCCTGCAGGCGTCTTCCTTTTCCTGCCTTTCACATGTTGGAAGTCATCTTCTTCGCCATCTTCCGAGGAGGAGTAACGCATCTCCACGTCCAGCAGGTTCTTGACCAGGGAGATGGCTTCAATTGGTTAATGGTTTTTGAGCTCGTCCTGCACTGAGCCTGGCGGTTATGCGGTGCTGTGTAGGTATTCCCTAACTGCCCGTTCTATTCGACATTCGTGATCCAGGTGCTCGAACCTGGAGTCGTATATTTTTGCGATAACTTAGCCGGGGAATGACCCTATTTTCTTAAAAGCTTCTCGGCGGTTGCCTTCTCTAAGACTAGCCAGCACGGAAGCTAACTTAGCTTCTAAGTTTGCCATTTTTCAGAATGGTAATCGCACAACGCAGGAACTTTGCTTATTTAAAGCACTAGGGTGTACTGCACCCGACCTACTGATTCTGGGAGCAAGGGGCCTAAGGTGCAATACACGGAAACTTGAGTAACTAGGAGGACGTCTGTACTCGTTCGCTGCTCAGGCCTCACTCCACTCTGAAAGTTCTAACTGGGTGATGTGAAAATTTCATTTTATACAGTGTTTCTCGGGTTATGTCGTACAAGATAACGATCTGTAACAAATGATCATGTCAAAGCGATTGGAAAATGTTCTAACAATTAAAAAAATTATTATTTTAGTGGTATAGTCTACTCTGGATAAATGAATTTCTCACTGAAATTTAACTGGTTTAATTAAGTTTCATTTTGTTGTATTAGTGAAATTGGTATCAGTAAAAACAATCATAAGTTTTGATTTTATTTTGACCTGGTAAATTGTTTTTCTAATTTATAAATTCATTATTGTTTATGTTGAGTTTGTTTTTTATAAGTTCGTAGAAATTTTAAATTATATATGTTATCACCGTTAATTCCCGATATGAATAAACCGAAACGGCAATAAATACTATTGTCCGCTAGCTCAGATACGGTCGGTAGAGTAGGGGTGGCTGGTTGGATGCTATTGTTTTTCTGTCTTACGCTACACTTACCTTACCAGGAAAGCTCATTGAAATAGAAAGAAAAAAAATGATGATTAAGTTCAAAAGGGCGCCACACTCTCGTAGGGTCGTTTGTAATAACGGCCTACGTGAAACCGGACACTGACTATCGTGATTGTGCTGGGGAGATACTAAGACGAGAGTGAGATTTAGTATCTTCCACATATGTTCTAGGTTCCTCGTCATAAAAAAACACAAGCGAAATTAACAGCTTACACTTAAACTCTAAACAAATACTCTATTCGCTTCCGCGAAAAGTAAAAAGTAAAAAGTAAAAATTTAACACCAAAATAAGATAATTAGTAATTCGTTTTGTTGGTCAACTCGACCCTATATTCGCATCTGAATACAAATTTAATTATAGATTACAACCCAGATGTAAATGATAAGAGCTAGCACTCCAAGTAAAAAATATAAAATTCAGCATAGTAAAGTTATCTTAATAATTTATCGTCCGCCCTGTATATTAACTTTAAAATGGCGAAGCCTTATTTTTAATCGAAGCGCTAAAAGCTTTAATACAATATTGGATGGTTTTATCGTTCATAAAATGAAAAAAAGTATACAGAGGATAATAACAATTAAACTAGGATGAAACACTGATAGATGTTATAAACAACGAATTGTTTGTAAAACGTTTTTCTACAAGTA